>RJWJ010007051.1:0-59318 GCA_004363605.1 Indri indri | reverse complement strand
AAATTTGTTGTGCACTTTATTTCTATTATTATTACATTGTAATATATAATGAAACAATTATACAACTCACCATAAGTTGGGGACCCCTGGTCTAAGGTACAAGATGGAAGCTCATTTTCAGCTCCCTCCCCTACCCACACATGGAACCAGCCTTCTAGGAAAACCAGCACAAAAATGACCTGCCTTCAAATGAGAATTCTGCCAGAATCAGCAAAAGCCTCTAGAACTAACCGGTTTACAGGAAAAAAATAAGGAGCAAAGGAACATGTTAAATGGCACCACAAGAATACAGCCAGCAAAACCCAGCACATGTGAAATTCTACAGGATAAATGATTCAGTTTCATGAACAAATAAATTGGAAGGAAAAATAAGGGGGAAGGAAGCCTATAGTTAGAAATTTAAGAGACTTATCAACTAAATGCAATGCATAGGCCTTATTTGGATGTTGATTCAAACAACCTGTAAAACAATAACATTTACGAGACAACTTTGGAAATTTGAATGCTGATGGATTTGATGTCAATTTTGGATGTAAAACTGGTATTTTGGTTATGTCTTTTAAAAAATAACTCTTATATTCTATTATTTTATGTCTTTTTAGAGGTGGGGTCTTGCTCTGTTGCCCAGGCTGGAGTGCAGTAGCATGACCATAGCTCACTGCAGCCTCCAACTCTTGGGCTTGGCAGTTCTCCTGCATCAGTCTTCCAAGTAGCTGGGACTATAGGTACGAGCTACCATGCCCGGCTAATTTTTTTCTTTTTAAGAGACGGGGTCTTGCTATGTTGCCCAAGGTGGTCTCCAACTCCTACCTTCAAGTGAGCCTCCAGCTTCGGCCTCCCAGAGTGTTGGGATTACAGGTGTGAGCCACCATGCCCAGCCAGAACCCTTATATTTTAGATACATATTGACATATTTATGGCTAAAATGATACAATGTCTAGGATTTGATTGAAAATAATTGCTTATAAGTTAAGAATTGTTGAAGCTGGGTGATGGTTACATGGAGGTTCACTACAGTAGTTTCTTACTTCTGTATTTTGTTTGAAATTTTTTCCATAATAAAAAGTTTAAAAAAAGAGAGACCATGTGAATTTCCTAGATGTGGGTTCCCTGGGTGACATACTAGCTCCCAGGAGACATCAGCCTGTATGCCTCTAATTGAACCTGCAGAAAGCTTTGCAGAGCCCCCTGAAACAGGAGCTATGTCTCCTCTGGTAGGTTCATGTTCAAGGGGCATGAAAACAAACCAACCAATCCCCAGAGGTACAAAGAGTAAGAGGATGAAGGATGGACCCTGACCAAGGTCCTACCTAGGCAGTAGGAGTGCCTTCTTCATGCCAGTGTCTAAGCAGTACCTAGCTATGGAGTCAGGTATCCTTGGTTCACCTGCTGCCTCCATTAACTACTAGCTTTGTGACTGTGGGCAAGTTACTTCTCTGTGCCTCAGTTTCCTCACCTGTAAAACAGGGATAATAGTACTAATCTCGTAACGTTCTTGTAAGGATTACATGTTCATGCCTGGCACAGAGTAAGTACTAACCAAATGTCAGGAGATGTTAACATTATTATTGCCTGAGCTTCTGGATAATCTGAGGCCGAGCAAGTGTGGGGGTAAAAGAGCATTGAGGAAATGGAGAGTGGGATTTCTATCCTGCAAGGCTTCAGACTGTAGGCGCTCAGTCCACGGCTGTGACCATTTGCAGCATACCAACCATCAGAAAGGCTCCGACTGCTGCTGATGTCACTACTATTTTTATCTGCAGCCTCGGGGACTGTGCTGAAGGGTGGGGAGCACAGGGTTTCTCCACACAGCAGCCCCACCAGGACCTCCCCTCAGAGAAGGGGCTCATTGGGTTTGGTGTCCACATAAACACGTTCAGTGGGAAGTGGACCTCTTTGGGTCAGGCAGGTGGCCCTGCCCAAAGGCCTGTCACTAACCTGTGCTGGACACGGTTTCAGAGGGCTGAAAGATGGCAGTGGAGGAGGATGGTGGGGATGCTGTGGAAGAGCTGGCAGACTCCTTTCCTTCTAGCTCAGCCACAGGAAGCAGGAGGTTCTGGGCCAGGTGGGTGGGGCTGGCAGGGATGCCATTCTCGAGCAGGAACTCGTCCAGGTCCATGTACTCCAGGTGGAAAGACTCGCCGTCGTATGGGATGGTCTTGTCCCAGATGGGTGGCATGAGGGAGGCTGAGACGGCCATGGTGCTGGCAGCTGCTGTCTCATCCTCCTCCAGCTTTTCCTTCCCCTTTTCCTTATCTGCAGACACAAAATCTGTGATGAGACACCAGGCAAGAGGGTAACTCAATCCCAGGAGGTAGGCAGTGAGCCTCACAGGCCTCACGCATCTTTCTCAGAGCCCTGATTCCATCCCATACATTTCAAGAGCCCACTCTATTCTGGTGCTTGAACCAGTCTCCTTTAGAGATGGCATTGCGCCCTCGTCCATGCCTGGCTTTCCCGTAACGCTTACCACATGCTCTGAGGCCTGACATGGTCACGGGTAATTCAGAATAGGCTGTAGGACTAGCATCAGCAGGATAGAGGTTATAAAGAAGGAAACGGAGTTTTCTGACCTTTCCTGATACCTGAGCATGGAAAGGGTTGACATTTTCAGGTCAAGAACTTTTGTATTCTCCTGTCCTGTTCCCTCTGGTGATGCTTCTCCACAGCAACCTAGCCCAGGGATGAATCCCAGCTCTGTCACCCTCTTGCTGTGTGATGTGTGACCTTAGCCATGTTATTTAACCTCTCTGAGCCTCAGTGTCCTCCACTACACATAAGGATAAAGCTGTCTCTTTGGAGAAGATTAGAGCTGACATCTGAAAGCATCTATATTATATAGATCCTAGCACACAGCAGGCATTCATTATTACTGTGTGCTCACAGAGGACAGGGACTGTGTCTGAATCATTTCTAGATCTTAGGGGCCCACAAAGGAATAGGCAGACAATGGGCTATGAGAAAATGTGTATACTGAATGTAGAATATTGGATTTGCAAACAGATTCACTTTAGGTTAATTAGACAGAGAGGGCCTGGAGCTGTCTTTTCAGGACCTTTTTCAGAGCAATCATTTCAAAAGACCTTTATCCCTATATAAGACTGAACGTAGGTTTTCTGGGAGAAAGGAGAGGGTGGAGTTGAAGAAGAAAGATTGCTCCTATTCAAAGCAAAACAAATCAATTAATGGGGACTGGATCCTGCCTAATTGTCTCAGTCAAAAAGCTATGCACGTGGATATCCAAGAAAGGGCAATTAAGAAAAAAGAGAAGAGACAAATGTGACAAGGTTGGAAGGAAATCAAAGTGACAGGGAGGCTAATCAGGGAAGTGGGAGATAAAATCATGACAAGTTCACAATGGGTTTTCAAAATTGAGGGAGACAACTTTGAACTCTGGATTTAGAAGTGAAAAGGAGAAATCAAATATGATTATGTTGGAAATAAACCAGTCACACATGGACTCCTAGACCACAGACGAAAAGAAGCTTGTTGGTCCAATTAAAAATGAACATAACCAGTGAATTAAGAAGGTGGATATTTTGACAAACAGAACTTGGTCATGGCCTCTAATACAAATTATTAATAATTTGAGTTCCTGTAACTGCCTTCTGTACCAGCCTTTGATTTAAAACAAATTGGGAAGTAAAAAGCCAAGCCCTGGTGGGCTGGGTGGGCAAGATGGCCTTCCTGTTCTCCTCCCGAGATCTGGACTCCACATTCTGTTCCAAAATGACTGTGGCTCATCTCGGGTGGGGTCATCTGGGATCAAAGGCGGCAAGAGAAAGGAGGAGATAGAGATAGAAAAGCAGCCACACTGAAGGACAAGCAACAATAAGTTCCAGGTTTTGCCTGGCCTAAGTAAGAATATTTTAAATGAATGTTTTTGTAAGGTGAAGTTTTAAATTGTAAGACATAAAGGACTAGTCCATCACTTAGATCTCAGGAATTGACACCAGTGGTTGCTAGTGTGATACAGTAGAAAAAGCACCAAACTTGAGAAGCACTGTCAGCTCTCAGAGCCTCAACTTTCCTCATCTTGGAAATGGGGATAATACCCTACAGGGCTGCTGTGGAAGTCTAAATGAAATAGGATTATATCAAAGTGCTTTGTGAGCACTCTGCAAATGTAACCTAGAATTACTGTTGTGGACAGATATTATCTGGTAATCTTAAACAAGAATCTGCCAGATGTGTACACCTGTCCCTGCAGCATGTTTCAGCCTCAGATTTGGAACAAAGCATTACCTTAAAAACAAACAGAAGGATTTGTGCATATGAGGTCCCAAAGCAGGAGGAGAGAGCCTCGCCTCACCTGATGTGCTGAAGCTATTTATAAACCCAAAAGTGACAGCCATAGGGATGGGAGCCTCAGAACACACCCAGAAAAGGAAGAGAAATGGCATTTTTAAAAGGAAAATTAATTCCCCAGGACAGGCAATTAACGGAAGGCCTTTCCCTTCCCAAATCCCTGAATAAAGCTGACGGCTCTTGGACATGAAAAGGTCTCAGACTGAAAGTATACCTCACTGCACCTAAAACCCCCGCAATTAGGTGGCATGCCTGCTGCTCCCTGAACCTCATCTCCCAGGCCAAAAATCAAGGCCAACCCTGCTTTCCACATATGCCCCAGGGACCTCTGTGTTCTAGGAAATAAGGCGAAGTTCAGTCCTGCCCCTGTGGCCCCAAACCACCAGGGGAAGGGCCTCAGGGACCTCACTCTGACCCTCGCCCAGTCCCTGCCTCGCCGAAAGCCCCCCTCAGGACACCCGCATCCTCGCCCACTCCCTTCCCCCACCCGCACCTTGGCAGCAGCCCTGAGACACGTTCCCAGAAAGGCTCCAGCGTGGACCTAGCAGCTGGGGATACTCACACCCAGGGAGGAAGCCACGTCCTCCCCGCAGGAGGGGCAAGGCCACATACAACCACAGTCTGCCACCTTGGCCCAGCGCTTCTCAAACTTTGGTGGACTTTGAAATCAAGCGGGTGAGGTGCATTAGGGTGCTCCTTAAAATGCAGACTCCTGTCCCAGGAGCTGCAGATTGGGCGTGGCCCAGGAACCAGCATTTTAAACAAGCATCTCTAGTGATCCGGTGCGGGCGGCCTCAGAGGCGGCGCCCTGGAGCGTCACTGAAGTGGCTGCTCTCGACCCCCACCAGCCTCCTCAGAAACCCCTACACGAACCTCCTCCTCGCGCCCCCATCCACACTCTCCCTCCTGACCCTTCCTCTCTCAGCTTGTCCCTGACCTTCTGTCCCCAGCTCCCCCGCCTCGTCCTTCACGCTCCTCGTCGTCCCCTGGCCCCCATCCCCCTCCGCTGGACCACTTCACCCCGACCTCCAACCTCCTCGGCCCCGCCCTCTCCGGCCCCGCCCCTGCATAAACCCCGCCCCCAGGCACGCGCGGACCACCCCCCTCACCGAGGCGCGCCTCGCGCGGGGGGTTCTCCATCAGTTTCTTCAGGACCAGTGGGAAGGAGCCCGGCAGGCCCCTTTCCCCAGGTGCGCGCCCCGGCCCCGGGCCTGGCCCAGCCTGCGGCTCCACAGGCGGCTTCTTTCCGCCGCCCGCGTCGGACATCGTGCCCCGCACCCTGCTCGCGCGCTTCGCCTCCCCCGCCCGCCCCCCGAGATGGGCCAGAGCCGTGCGACCCGCTGCAGCTGCCGACACGGACAGCTACTGCGCAGGCGCTCAGCGGCACTCCCGCCTCCCTCCATCCCTACCCCGCCTGCAGACCGGCTCTGGGACATTAATTATTTATGAGGCCAGGCCTGCTTCCCGGGATTGCGGCTTCGGATTGGCCCACCTTCCCGGGCCGTGATTGGCTGGGCAGCCGGGGTGAGCGAGACACGTGCGGGGCCAGGTGAGGCGCCCCCGCCGTAGGCCCCGCCCCGCCCGCTCCTGCGTCTCCTGATTGGAGCCTGCTGGAGTCTGTGGCGGAGGCCTCCTCCGGCTGCAGCCCCTTCTCCTCTAGCAGGTGTGTCCGCTTCGCCACCCTTTCTATAACCCCAGCCTTCTCCCAGACCTCCGTATCCTTTTCCTCCAGTCCCAACCTCGCAACCTTCTGGCTACGCCACCGGAGGGAGGCGAGGCTGGGCGCGGACAGGCCAGCCAGGGCAGCCTATCCGAGAGCCCGGTCGGTCTGCGCGGACAACCCCCGTGGGTCACGTGGAGCCGCAGCCGAGGCCAGTCGTGTGGGGAGGGGGAAGAGGAGGATGGCGCGAGAACAGCCAATGGAGGGCGAGGGCGGGGTCCGGGGCGGTGCACGAGGCGCCGCACGTGCGGGGTTGTGGCGGGGCGGGCCTGTTGTTTCGCCGATTCTGCCCAGGGTCGTGAGAAGGGGACGCGAAGCCCAGCCGGCGCTGCTCCTCCCACGCGACCAAGAGGTTGCCCGAGGGCAGAGCGGCGGACGGCGACCTGCCGAGCCTTGGGATGGCCGGAGCAGGCTTGGCCGCCGCTGAAGTGGGGTATCAGGTTGCCCACTGACCCCGGGTTTCTGGCGCGGCCGTGGCGGCCAGATAAACACTAGCGTGGAGAGAGCATACTTGAGGCCCAGCCCGGAGCCAGGGCCCGGCACACGCTTCCGTCCTCCCACTTAACTAGCTTGTGACCTTGGGAAAGTCCAGTTGCTTCACTTGAGCTTGTTTCCTTGGCCATAAAATTAAGAGGTTGGGCTAGATAATCTCTACAGTCCCAAACAGCTGTGAAATTGTTCCTTTCTAAGACTTGCTCTTCTTTTCCCTAGGGGGAAAAAAATCTCTTTTACACAAGGTAAAGATCCCACGTCTTGTGGGAGAACCATCTCTTCTCTTAAAATATAAATACTCCCTGGCAGCTCCTCTGGAAGCCTGTAGAAATGTAAAATGTGGAAAGGTACACAAAGCTAAAGACTTATGGGAAGCTGCTTCTAAACAGCCCTCAGAACTTTGTACTCTATAATACAGGTCATAACTCAGCTTCAAGCCCAAACAGCACTAGCCTCTCCCAGCATGCTCCCAGAGGACAGAGACTTTGGCTTGTCTATCCTGTATCCCTCCAATGGCCAGGGCCTTCTAGTAGTGGCGGTTGTGGGGGATGGTAGAATGGCAGTCCTTGGTTCAGGGGGTAGATGCGTGACCCAAACTCAACAGCTAGCTAAAAGTTGTCAAGATGATGCAATCAGAATTTTGCTGGGAGTTGACAAAAAAAAAAAAAGAAGTTGGGTAGCTGAGCAGGCCTGGAAAGCAAGAGATCTGAAGGACTTTGGGTAGTGGTAGGGACAGGATGGTGGAATCTTCCTCCAAAATTCAAGTTCTCACTGCCACTCTAATGACTTTGGTCATTTTCTGAATCTCATGCCTCCAACTAATGGCTTCACTTCTCCAGGCTTCCTTTTCCTTACATGTCAAATGGAAAAAGAGCAGGATCTACTATACCTTATGGGGTTTCCATGAGCCAATGTGTGTAAATGTACAATTGCAAACCTGCAACAAATGGTAGTTTTCATAGTTTTACTAAAACCGCGATGGGTACAAATGCATTGGTTGGTGTATCCATTATCTCAGAGGCTAGCACAGTGCCTGTACTACTCTTGCTTTAGTAGAAATAGTCAACTGTGTACAGAAAATCTGTTGTGTTGTAGAATTGTCGTTAGTGTGAATTCTTTATGTGGCTAAACTATGTTTAGGAGAAACTGACCTAGAGGTTTTAGAAACAAATTTCAAAGGGCATTCCAAGGAAATGGGTTAAAATAATACAGGAAGCTTAAAAAAAAAATGGGTAGCTTGGCCATGGAGAGACTTGCTGGGTTAGAGTTAATTGTATATTTTTTGTGGCCAATATGACATTATTGTGGGGGGGAAGAGTTTTAACATATTAGAGTAGGATTAATAACATAACAGTGGAAGGTTAGAACATTTGTTTATGACAAAGATGAGATGTAGTAAGAGGAAGTAAAGATTTGGATTTCCTTTTGTTTAGTTATAGTTATCCAAAATGGATATGCCTATGCCGCCCATCATCCAGCCTGGAGTAACTAACCTAACACGCAAGTGACGCTGGTGAGAAGTGAGACTAGCAGGTTAGGGCTTCACAACTCAGTTTTGATTCTGTTCTCTGTTCATGTACTGACACTCCCCAGAGAGGGTTTTTCCTCCTGGATAAGCAAAGGGTAAATGGTATATCACGAATAGTGGGGGAGCATTACAAACACGCGAGCTGTGAGGTTGGCTACATAGCCGCCTTGCAGTGGACAGCACGCTGCTGGAGGCAGGAGCCATTCTGTTTTCTTCATTCTCCACCTAGCCCAAGAAGAGCCACGGCAGCCTCTCTACCATCTCCTATCCATGGAGTGGAGATAACGGAGTGATCTTCCCCTTCTCTTAGTGGAGGAATAAATATTGTGAGAAATGTTCAGCTAATTTCTATGGTTCTTATGAACCCTACAAACTCTGTAAGAAGAACATGTTATTATTAATATGTGGTTAAGATTGTAAAGATATGAAGTGTACCTTAGTATTCTGTAGTGACAGGTTTTCAGTACAGTGGCTTCTTGAGGGACACGTAGACAATGGTGGCTTTGTGGGCTTGTGAGGCTAGCCTGGGGAGAGTCTCCCCTTGGCCACTGACCAGCCATGTGGCCTTGGGAGAGTGACTTCTTCTGTCTGAGCCAGAGATGGACCTGCCTACCTCACGGGGTGGTCGTGAGGTTTATATGTTACAAGCAATGTCAAGTGTGTGCCCAGAACAGGGTGCAGTGTGAAGTGGCGGGGGCGCCCACCCTTCCCCTTCCCTTCAGGTTGTATCAGGTCAGGAGTAGAACTATTAATATTTTGGGTGTGAGGACAAGACTGTAGGCCTGAGGGTGGGTTTAGAGTCTAAGCTTAAAGATGAGATGGCATATGAAATGCCCGTTTTCCAGAGCTGGATTAGCTTTAAGTTCTACTCGTTACTGTTCCAAAAACCTGCTAACTAATCCAAGTTAAAAACTTTATTCAATTGAGCATATGCAGAACAAATGATTTTCATTAAGCCTTTTTGCCAACCTGGATTTTTAAAAACTTATTTATTTATTTATTAGAGACTGGGTCTCATTCTGTCACCTAGGCTGGAGTGCAGTGGCTCCATCATAGCTCACTGCAGCCTCAAACTCCTGGCCTCAAGCGATCCTGTGATTCTTCCACCCCAGCCTCCTGAGTACCTGGTACTACAGGTGTGGACCACTGTGCCCGGCTCAGATTATTATTATTTAAACTGGAAGTTTAGAGGAACTAAAACTCCAGCATGGGAACTTTTGACCAGATACTCCATAGTCATCTCTTTGGCCATGTATTCAGCATTTAGGACAGTCCCACTCCATCTTCTGACTTCCTGAAAAATGAGACATGGGCCTGGGATGTGTAATGGCACGACAATGATAAGGCTTCTATTGAGCTCCAGCAAAGCCCGGTTATCTGTGTCCTCTGCCAATACCAAATGCGGGAGAGCATGATGTTTTGTTCAGGGTTGTAACTCTGTAAATATTTGTTGGCTTGCTTTGTTGGTGGTGCTGGTAGGAGAGTTGACAAAACCTTTCAGAGCCAAGTTATATACATTTGGAGCATTATTATCATTAAATAACAGTCATTGTGTTTGATTCACAATTGAACCGGGAATGACAAACGTGAGCCATCCTTAAGGCACGTCCCCTAGCACTAGCTGTGCCACAACTCTCCTTTGTAGCCTACATACCCGTGGCTGCAAAATTCTGGGCTCTCTGATTTGTACGTTGGTCTCAGTGTATTCCAGGGAAGAAGTGGTAGGTGGAGGCTCTTGACTAAATTCTTGCCCATCTCTTCAGTACTCTCGAGAGTACTGGTTTCCTGTTTAGCTTGCATTTTGTCCGCTCCCGGAGTCTGGATTACAGATGGAGAGCTGCCCCAAGAGTGCTATATCCAGGGAGCTGCCCTCACCTCTATCCTTTGTGACAACTCAACAGCCACTACCTGACAGCCACAGTTTCTCCAGTAGAAGCCTGCAGTAGGGTGTGGGCTCTGGAGCCAGACCACCGGGGTCGGTTACCTGCGTCGACTGCAGTAGGCCCTTGAACAACACGGATTTGAACTGCGTGGGTCCACTTATATATGGACTTTTTTCCCATAAACATTACACCGGGTGTGCCTGCCTCTTCTGCCTCCCCTTCCTCCTCTTCCACCTTTTCTGCCTCCGCCACCCCTGAGACAGCAAGACCAGCCCCCTCCTGTTCTTCCTCTTCGTCGGCCTACTCAACGTGAAGATAGTGAGGAGGAAGACCGTCAGGATGATTCACTACCGCTTAATGAACAGTAAATGTATTTTCTCTTCCTTATGATTTTCTTAATAACGTTTTCTTACTTCATTGTGAAAATACATGTAACATACAAAATATGTGTTAAACAACGGTTTATGTTATCTATAAGGCTTCTAGTCAACAGGAAGCTATTAGTAGTTAAGTTTTGGGGCAGTCAAAAGTTATACTCAAGTTTTCGACTGTGCACAGGGTCAGCGCCCCTAACCCCTGTATTGTTCAAGGGTCACCTGTACTTCCTTTGTACCCTTGGACAGGTTACTTAACCTTTGTGTGCCTGAGTGTCTGAAGTAAATGAGTCAGTTTAGGCACAGGGCTGAGGACAGCACATGGCACATAGCAAGTGCTCAATTAATGTCAACTCTTACTATAATTCCATCTTAGGTGCTTCTGGGGATACCTCATTCCTCCTCACCTTACACTTTCCCCAGGAATAGTGGCAGTGGGTGGGGCCTTAAAGACAGGGAGATGACAGCCTCACTCTTCTTTATGACCTTTAAGGCCCTGCAGCCTCACCCTTATGGGACTCTACAGCCTCACCTGTACTCCTCTCCCCCTTGCTCACCTTCTGAAGCCACAATGGCCTTTTTTGTTTTTTAGAGACAGGGTCTCGCTCTGTTACCCAGGCTGGAGTGCAGTGGTTATTCACAAGCACGATCATGCCTTACTGCAGCCTCAAACTTCTAGGCTCAAGTGATCCTCCTGCTTCAGTCTCCCAAGTAGCTGGGACTACAACATGTGTCACAGTACCTGGCCACAGAGACCTTTTGTTTGTCAGACACATTTCATCTTTCCTTCTCCAGGAAAGGGCCTTTGCAAATGCTATTCCCACAGCCTGAAATTTCCTTGTGTAGCTGGCTCTTCCTCACCCTCCAGGCCTCAGCTCAAATGTCACCCCTGAGAGAGGCTGGTTCTGACCCTCTGATGGCTGACTGTCTTCCCCACTGGAATGCAAACAGCAGGGCACCAAGGACAGCATTCAACTCATTCACCCCTGAGCCACAAGCACAGCAAATTCTCAATAAGCAAATGATTAGTGATTGGATGACCAAGAGGCGCTGCCCTGAGTCGTGGTTTCAGAGACCAGGGACTCCTGTGGGTGGCATGGGCCTGGTAGCAGGAGGAACAGGGTTTATATCCCTCCGCAGCTGTATGGTCTTCCCATCTCTGAACAACCATCTTCACATCTGTAGAGAGGATAATCATACCTCCCTTGCAAAGCCATTGCACAGACGGTGATGTAGAGGCACATGGCACCGTTCCTGGCACATGCTCAAGAGACAGTGGCTGTTAGAACCAGGAGTCATTCCTTTAGCAGCCTGGCTTTGGGTCAGGCCTGATGCAGACGCAGCCAGGAGGGGCACTCCTGGACACCGCCCTCAGTGTCTGGTACTTGGTGAGAATTAGTGCCTCACATTTCTCTGATTGGTAAGGGGGGACAAATAGAGAAGGTGGCTGTGGAAGAAAAGAGAGGCTGGTCCGCATACTGGCCCTGAAGGTAGCCAATCTCAGTTCCTTTTCTCACCAGAAGAATGGGGAAAATACACCATTTAGAAGGTGGTAGTGAGGATTAAATGAGCTAACAAGTCCAGCACGTAGAGGGGCCCCTTCTCTTTCCTCCTCCCTGAAAGCAAAGGCCACTGTTTCTCAGTTTTGGCGTGGCTCCCCCAGGCTGTGAGAGGAGGCAACCACATGGACCTCTGCTAAGGCAAAGCTGGGGGGAGGGGGGCGAGCAACCCAGGCTGCCCTGAGCCCGCCCTCTCAGCCCATTTCCCTCCCCCAACTAAGACGACAGTACCAAGGCCCCTCCTCCTGCACCCCTGTCTCTGTCCCAGCAAGTCCCGAGGAGATCCTGCCTGTTATAAAACTGGCTCTCCTGTGCAGGGCCAATGGCACATGCCTCTAGGAGCCTCAGCACACGTTTCCAAGGAGACAGCCCTGTGTGTGTGTGTGTTTGTGTGTGTGTGCACGCGCGCGCAGAAATTTGTAACCTCCAGTTCTTTAAAGGAAGGTGGAAAGAGGGCAGTGAGGGGCAGATTGCAAGTGTGATGCAGGTGGAAGGAGCATGATGTCAGGCCAGGCTACTCTTTGCCTTTCATAGAGAAAACAGCATGGCGCTTCACAGTTTGCAAACACTTTCACAGAGGATAACTCATTGAATCCTGGCAACAAGCTTGTGAAGTGGGCATTCTTTCTCCCCTTTTTACAGACTGGAAGTAGAGAGAGAGAGACAGGTCAAGGATTCCTGAGCAGCGGGCAGCAGCTTCAGGATTCATACCCTGTCTGTGATTATAAGCCCCTGCTGTCTTCCCTGGGCCACGCTGCCTTGTCCAGAGGGGATTCTGGTTTAGGAGTGCCCCAGATGGGCACCCTGCCTGCCCAGCTCAAAGCCAAGGCCTTGTTCAGCCTTCGAGTGTGTTTTCCTACTTCACAGCTCATTAGAAAGGAGGCCTGAATGACCACAGATGGCAGGAAGATGGAGGGGGACCTCTAAGCACAGCCAAGCTCCGTGGGGTGAGGGAAGGATGGGGTATAAAGAGCTGGTGTTAACAGTATGGTTTGTACACACAGGGTCTTCCCAGAAGCTGGAGAAGAAGGAAGTGAGAGATGGAGCGAGCAGTCTGGAATGGAATCAGCTCTTGGAAGAGGATCCTTGGGAGACAGGGTGGGAGTGAAGACAGAAAGAGTAGTCTTTAGGGATCAGGGCCCACAGACACAGAAGGGAAACTGCATCAGGGCTTGGGGCACAGACCCACCCTTTTGCTGGACATGGATTGCTCTGCCCAAGGAAGTTAGTTGAACTCCTGGGACGTGGATTTCTCTTCCCAGGAAGACAGCCACCAGGCAGCCATTGTACCAGAAGCCAAGGGAGGCTAGAGTCTGGTCAGCTCTGCTGGAGAAATTCTGCTTACCCAGTGACAGGAAAGAGGCAGAGGTCTGTGCAGACTGTGTGGTGAGCCCTGGGCACCGAAGGGGAGAGGGGCCTCATGTTTGGGTCTCAGGGAGTCTCTTTGAACTGGAAAGTGGAGGGGGAGGCTGCAGGGAAGACAGAGTCTGGGGAGAGCACACCTGGAATTTCTCACACTCCTCAGGGCTTTCCTCTGAAATTCCCTCCCACTGAAGCCAAGATGAGCTTCGCACGTGACCTAAACGTGTGCTGAAGCACAGCCATCGGGCTGGAGGAAGAAGAGCAAGTGGGGAGTGTGTAGTCCTCCAGGGAGAAGCCCGCCCGCTTTCACACTGGACAGGGAGCAGAGGAAAGTCCACCAGAGCAAAGGCACGCGACCCTGAAGGCATGCATGGCTGTTTTCTGGGGCAACTGGCCTCCGCTGTCTTTCTCCACCAAGGTTTGAAGCTAGAGCAGTGGGAGATGGGAGAGAAGCTGCTTCAACAAGAACTTTTTAGGCACTTTCATGACTGTTTAAAATTCTAGTTCTGCATGGTGGGTGTTCTTTCTTTCCACCACAGTATATTGCTTTTAGGTAGATATTTTTATTTTTATAAATGATCTGGCCAGTCTGGCAGCTTTAGTTGGGGGCAGTAATGTGACTGAGCTCTTTGTGACCCCTTTGTCCCCTTATCCACCCAGTTGGCTGCAGGTATGTCAGTCCCTCATGCTTCCGACCCTCAGTGAGACAGCAGGGGAAGGAATAGGAGGTGGCCCAAGGCTCTGACCCTCGGACCTTGCCAGCCATACTGGACTGACTGAGCCGCAGAGGGAGCTTGCAGCACTTGGCAAAGCTCTGCCTGAAGCCTCGGGCAAGCCCCCTAAGAGCTGGGCCCTAACTCTACCCATCCCCCGCGAGGGATGGGGACTTTTCAGCTGTCGCAGGGCTCTGCAGCCCAGCTGGGAGCCAGGGACCAGCAGCTGCTGCCACACTTCAAAGGCCTTGTTATCCTCATCCTAGGAACAGTGCCCTGAGTCGCCCCCAAGAGCCGTCCCCTGCTCAGCTGGAAGCCCTGCCCTCCTGTGCATGCAGGGGGCCTCTGGACACCCGAGTAGGGCCAGAAGGGGGCAGCACCACCTTCCCTGGGTGTCTGGGCCAAGAAGGGAACCCTCCGCCTTAGCCTTTGGAAAGCCTTCCAGCTTTGCCCACCTACACGGGCCACTCAGAGATGGCAAAAAAGTCACCTGTGGCCTGTTAGTGGGTGTGGACTCCAACTGGGGGCTCATCCCTTGGGCTGAGCTGCAGAGGGCTTCCCTGAGGGGGTGGGCTTCTCCTGGTGGGCAGCTGGTGTCCCAAGTGCTCAGGGGGCACAGGAGCTCCTTCTGTGATCCTCACCTCAGAGGGTGGCTGGGACTGCCCCCAGCATTCAAAACCGCAGGGTGTGGTCTAAGGGGCCTGTGCCCGAAGCTCCGTGAGAGAGCCTATGGGGGGCCCTGCCCTGAGCTCTGGAAATGACATTCCTCCCTCAGACACTGTCTCTGGAGGGACAGAACCTGCCACCCCTCCTTGCCTGACTTAAAGGCGAGCCCACACGGGCTCCAGAGGGATGCAAGGAGGCCATGGGCTGTCGTGTCTGTCCTCTGATTCCAAAATTTGGGAGTGGGCTAAGAGAGTCCTGTGGAAGGAATTCCTGAAGGGATAACCAGGGCTACCTGGGATGAGCTATATGCCAGCACAGCAGGATGAGAGAGAGGCCTGAGAAAGGTCCCTTGGGAGGATGCCCCAGGGCCTAAGTCAGACTCAGGCAGCAGAGGCCAGCCGCCCCTCTGAAGGCAATGAGGAGTTTGAGCATTGAGGACCCAGGGGGTGCGCCCCTGACATCTTGCAACAGAAGAGATTTAGGGAAATATCATGACTCTTCCCAAAACCTGGCCTTGGGTTTCCCAGGCAGAACTTGGGAGACACCTGGTGCTGGCCGCTGGGTCTGCCCCTTGGTCCACGCCCCCCTCCACCCTCCCGCGCCGCCGTGTTTGCCTGTGGTATCCTAGGAGCGCGGGCCTTCCAGCCTCGTGGTCCTGTTACATAACAGCTTCCATCCCATCCGTGAGTTCAGCCCTCCAGCGGGTGAGCGGGTGAGCGGGAGCCTCTTCTCCAGACACGGGCTCCTGCTGCCCGAATCCTCAGTCTCTGCCACTCCTCTGCCACCTCAGCGTACAGAGGGAGGGAGCTTAATAAGCAGTGAGCATCCAGCTGGATTCTTTCAACAGGGCCCTCTGTCCTGCCCTTGTCCCACATGAGCATAGCACCTGTCAGTGGCCGCACACTGGCCATGGCTCCCCAAAGCCGGCAGGCCTAGAGGGCAGCCCCAGAGTTGGTGGGACCCCCACAAGTCTCCCCAGTCCCTCTCTGCACCGTGGCCCTTCCTCCTGCACAAGGGAACCAAGGGCAGACCCCTGCTGTGGACCCTCCCTAGCCTGGAGATGCCTGTCCTGCCACTGTACCTGTGGCTGTCCCCATACCTTGGGCACCTGGGCAGCCAGCCAACGCAGACCACCTGTGCTCCTACCTGTCCTCTTCTCTGGCCAAGGAAGAGAGTGCTCCAGCAGGGACTTGAGGACCTCAGGCATGTCCATGGCAGGGGCCACTCCGAACCTGCAGCTCAACACGGCCCAGCGGGAGGTGCTTGCCCGGGGGAGTTCAGAAGCAGCTGGAGAGGCAGGGGCTGGACAAGCTGCAGGCTGGGGAGACAGGCGGGGTGGGAGCCTGAGGCAGCCAATGGACAACCCTGGCCCGGCCCGCCCGGCCACCCCCAGCTCGGCCACCTGCCAGCTCCGCCAGCTCAGGCTGCAGCCAGGCCTTCCGTTCCCGCTGCTTGGCAGGGCGGTCCTGGCCCTGTGCCAGCTGCAGCACGTGGAGCCACTGCGCCAATCCTCTGACAGAGAACTCGGCCTGTTATCTAACTTTGGGAAGGGAAGTTCTTCCCCAGGCTGGAAGCCATAACCAGGGCTGCCAGGTGAGAACGGTGAGCTCCACACCCACAGCAAGAATGCCCTGGCACACAGGGGCAGCGGAGCCCTGGAGCCCCAGGCACAGCGGGGAGCAGGGTGTGCCATGGAAACCATCAGGGCTGGTACCTGAGGCCCCAGGAAGAAAGAATGACAGGCCACAACAGTGTCCCAGGCAGCTCAGCACAAAAGATACTCTGTTGGTACATACGGGAACACCAATGGGCATCATGCCCTCACAAGCGAGCTTGTGAGCCTTGAGGGGTTGTGGCATGTTTTCATGCTGATGTGTATGTGCCATGCACATGTACCCTGCAAGGCACACCAGTTGCATGTGGCATGCCTAACTGGGGCGTTATACCATCTGCGGAGCCCGAAGTCTGTTTCCCAAGGGGAAATAATAAAACCTGCTGCCTGAGGTTCTTTGGTCTTCCAGTGGGGAGGGAGAGAAGAGGCAGGTGCCACCGAAAGGGGGCACTCTGCAAGCCTCGCTCAGGTTTGTCCTGATGTCCCAGCTCTCCAGGTGGCAACTGGTTGTTTGCTAGTCCCCTCCCTTGACCTCCCACCAGCACACTCTCTGGCCTCTGTGGTCCTCAGGCTACTTGAGTGTTGTGGGTGATGCCAAGACTCTGCATGTCACTATCTACCTAAGGCCAACATCAGAGCAAGCCAGACCTGGCCAGGGCATGTCAGGTTCTTGATTCTGCCATACATCGATGTGGGATCTTGAACAAGCTAGGCAGTGATTCTGGGTCTCAATTCCAAAACTACTCAATGCAGTAACCTTTAAGGCAGCAGTCCCCAACCTTTTCGGCACCAGGGACCGTTTTCACGGAAGACAATTTTTCCACGGACCAGGGCTGGGTGGGGGCGGTTCGGGATGATTCAAGCACATTGCATTTATTGTGCACTTTATTTCTATTATTATTACATTGTAATATATATTGAAATAATTATACAACTCACCATAGTTTGGGGACCTCTGCTCTAAGGTTCCTTTCAGCTCTAATTCTACAGCTCTGAAGGTGCAGGTTGGATGCAATAAGCATTTGGTTTTCTGCACTGTAGCTGATTTCTACGCAGTCCTTTGCTGTTTTCCAAAATTTCATTTTGCACAGAATAAAAAATACTCCAAGAACCCCTTCTGGCTTCTCCCCTTCCCAACAACCCCCAGCTTATTCTCTAATTACCCTCCTTTCCTCCCTGGTAACCATCCCCAAATTATGTTCATTTCCCAAATTAATTAAAAATTAATTTTAGGAAGGGGGAGGAGGGGATGGGCGAAAACCTAACGGGTACAATGAACAATATCTGGGTGACGGGTACTCTTATAACCATGACTCAAGCATTATAAAAGCAATTTATGTAACCAAAATACCAAGACTATTTGTACCCCATAATACTTTGAAATAAAAAAATTAATCTTAATTTTTGAATCCAAAAAATAGTATAGACCAGGCGCGGTGGCTCACACCTGTAATCCTAGCACTCTGGGAGGCTGAGGCGGGAGGATCACTTGAACTCAGGAGTTCAAGACCAGCCTGAGCAAGACCCCATCTGTACTAAAAATAGAAAAAATTAGCCAGGCATGGTGGCATGCACCTGTAGTCCCAACTACTCAGGAAGTCGAGGCAGCAGGATTGCTTGAGCCCACGAGTTTGAGGTTGTTATGAGCTAGGCTGACACCATGACACCATGGCACTCCAGCCTGGTAACAGAGCGAGACCATCTCAAAAAAAAAAAAAAAAAAAAATCAGGAAACCAAAAAATAGTACATGGCCCAAAGCTCAAAACCTCTGGTAAGGTATACTTGAGAAATGTCATTTCTGTCCTGTTCCTCCTCCCCATTACACATTTAATCAGTTTCTTATTTTCATTCCAATGTCTCTTTTTGCAAAAGTGAGCATATATATATATGAAATTTTTAAGTACATTTTTGAAGAGTTGTATGTTTTGATCAGTTGAGAGTATTTTGTGACTACGAAGGGAAGGCCTCCTTACTGCTCTGTTCCCAGCCAGAACCCTGCTTGGTGCCCTCTGCCTCTGAGAGCCTGCGGGTGGGAGTGAGGCTGGGCCCGTACGCAGCTGCCCTGAGTTGACCTGTGATTTGCAGGCAGGGCTCACTCGGGCTGGGCTGGTGTATTAGCTATTCCTTGGCCTAAGACTCCTCTCGAGTGCAAGACTGGCTTATTGCAAAGGTGGAGTGGCCAGGTGCCCGCAGAGCATGACTTCAGAGGCAACAGGAAGTACCCTGTGTGTCTCAGAAACACGCGCCTGCTGCACGACATTTCATTCTTGGAGTCTGATTCCTGTGAGCTCTCTGCAGACTCCTTTTAATGTATGTGTCCTAAGCCTCTAAGACCACGAATGAGCACTTACCACATACCTGGCACCAGGCTAAACCCTGTAAGGAATTCAAAGTTAAATACCATACCTGGCCAGGCAACTCTCTATCCTTAGAGAATTTTCACACTCCTGAAAGTCCACCTTGGCACCTCTCACTGTGTGCTCAGGGTGTCCAGCTGGCGGTATCACCTCTGGTCAGACAGGGAGCACATCAGTGGGTTGCAGGGCCAGGTGGCTGGAGAGGACAGAGGTAAGAAGGGAAGGCCGGGGACATACCCAGAGACCTCTGGAGGGGCCGCAGGGCAGGCATGCTGGTTTGCCTGCACTACTTGGGTTTCACAGCTCAGGGTCTGATGCGCACTGCAAAAGGTCTGAGGTCCATTGGTGTCCTCGATGCCACTGAACCCATCCCCGCCCCTGCCATTGGCTTTTCATTGGTGGTATCTGACCTTAATTCGCTAGGAACCAGGTGTCCTTTATGTGCCCATAGCTACGTCTCTTCACAGGGAAGCTGTGATCCCAGACAAGAGGCTGGGATCAGAATAGAAAAGGCCCCCAAGAACATCTAAGGCCTCGTTCAGCTGAGAGGCCCAGATCGAGGGAGAACTGGACCATGAACTTGCACAGAACCTCGCCCTTTCCCTGACCAGCAGTGCATAATTCACTTCTAGGCCCAAAATGAAGATATCAGAAGAGGTTGAGACAAACTTACTGATCATCAACCCGGCGGGTCCAGTGGCATAGTCTGCCCTTCCGAGTGCCTGCAGGTATTTCCCTGGAGGCTGCAAAGGGCTCCCCTGGTGGGGGCATATGTGGATGCCGTTTTTTGACAGAGCCCTCAAGGCCTTCTCTAGAGGTGCCAAGATGCCCCTCACCTCGCCGCCTGCAGGTCCCTGACAGGCATCCACTTGTCCCAGGGCTATTCTCGGAAGCAGCTTACTGTGTTGGTGGTGGGCACCGAGGCCTCCACTTGCAGAGCGGAAGCCCAGAAACGGACCTGTGTCAGCACTGACCCACTGACAGGATGAATGTCAGCCCCTGACTATGAAGGTTACCTCGGTACATGGAACTGCATGTAAGAAATAAAATTAAGAAGAGAAAAAGCAAGATGCAAAACAGTAGATGCACACTGATTACAATGATTAAAAAATATTTTTGAAGCCTCAATTCCAGTTTCACCTCCTCAGGAAGCCCTCCCAGGCTCCCCAGCCTGGACGAGGGGCCTTCCCTGGCACCCCGAGTGTCTCCCACCACTGTGCCCACCCCATGATCCTACAGTCTTCTGTCAGGTCAGTCTCCCCTGGCAGACTGTGGACTCAAGGGAAATCAGTTTCTTTAGTCATCTCGTATCCCCAGGATCCCTGTGGAGTGGGTACTCGGGTCATGCTTACCAAACAAGGATCAGAGGAGAATTTACCAATTTAGTTCACTGGGGTCACTGAAGTCCTGCTTGTCTTACTGTCTTTAATTCTCTGAGCTTAAGGAAGGTCCTGATGCGGGCCCATGCTCTCTCCAGTCTGAAGGGGCGTCTGCATTTTTCTCCTGCGAACTTGACCTTGCCACACCACTTTGGTTTTTCCCAGTGTGGCCAGGAGTGCTGAGAACCCCCGAATGGCAGAGCTGAGGGGACCTTTGCTAACACTCACTTCCCAGTGGTTCTTGGTCTTTTTCCCACCTCCTTCCTCAGAGTTCTTGGAACCTTCACTGAACCTCTCTGGGCTATGAAACATGGAAGGTCTGAGGTCCATTGGTGTCCTCAATGTCACCGAACACATCCCCATCCCTACTCTTGACTTTTCACCGGTTGTATGTGACCCCAATGTGGACAGGAAACTTGTAGGGCTGTTGTGGAGAACAGACACACTATCTGTACCACACCTGTGCAAACAAGGTGCCCCGTAAAGTTGGCTGCTTCTGTCCCTCATCTCAGCATTAGAGCACCCACTGTATACCTGGCCCAAATGACTCCATCTTTAGGCATTTCTCAGGCCCTGAACCTCTGTTCCCAGAGCCACTTTATGCTGCAGTTTAAAGCCACCTGATCAGAGCTTGCTCGTGCAGCCCCTCCCCACAGGACTCCCCTTCATCACCACAACTATGCACCATCCACGAGATTTGAAAATGTACCTTCCGCCCCAGCAGGTACAGGTGTCCCTGATTGAGAACTCCAGCTTCAATACAACCTCTCCTTTTAAAGATGAGGAAACTGGGCCTGTGTGACTTTGGTCTCTTTTGGGCCCAGAGGAGTCAGGGCTGCAGTTGGGATCATATTCAAAGGCACGGCCCTCACCTTCCTGGAAGAGCTACGTCCAGAAAGGGCACAGAGGCAGGCCTCCAAGACCCAGCTGGCACTCACTGGTGAG
The DNA here is from genome assembly GCA_004363605.1 of Indri indri. Taxonomy (NCBI): domain Eukaryota; kingdom Metazoa; phylum Chordata; class Mammalia; order Primates; family Indriidae; genus Indri; species Indri indri. Next base: position 38,419 of record RJWJ010007051.1, on the reverse strand, counting down.
AACAGGGGAGGTGTGGGCACCGCTGGACCACAAAAGGCTGTGAGCAGAAAGGCTGCAGAAGAGCCAGCAAAGGGTATCTGCTGGGGACACTTGTGCACAGCACAGCTTGTCCCCGCCAGCCGAGGTGCTGCCTGAGCTGGGGTCAGCTGGGTCTGTGTGTACACAGGGACACAGTCCTGCTCCTCGCCCCTCGGAATATCCACCCAGGGCAGAGCCAGTGCCAGCCAGCTCTGCCCCGTAAGTACAAAGCAGCCCAGGCCCCCAGGCACAAGTGCCAAGCAGGGAGAACAGGAGCTACACCTCGGGGACAGAGGTCAAAGTGCATACGTTTGTTTTCTAGAACAAAGGCTAAAAGAAGCAAGTTTCTTTCGATTTTATTTTAAGAAGGACAAAAATTGTTATTAAAACATCTACATTATTATCAAGATACTAGACCTTATGAATATTTAATATTAAAGTGTGGTATTCTTAAATTTTTAATACACAGACATTTTAAAAGGACCATTAAATTGATTACTGCCCAGCTGAGAAATGCAGCATCCTTCTCCACTCCACCCCCACCCCACTTGCCATGCCGTCTTGTCCCTGCCTGCTAGGGGCCCGCAGTCCTGATTTGATGCTCTCAGACTCCCAGCTAGGGGCCCTGGAGGGGTTGTCAAAAGTGCATTCTGCCCCCCCCATTGCCTGACCTGCCCTGTGGGGGTCCAGCTCTGGCCAGGCCAGGGAGCCCCAGGTCCCAAAGGCCCCTGGACAAGATAACAGGCTGAAGATGAAAACACTAGACTCTAACCCTTTTCCTTTGAGGGGGAGACAAATACAAATCACCGTCTTTCCCTGAGCGCTCTGTGCTCTGCCCACTAGACTGGGTGGTCTGGGGAGCTACCAGGCAGAGCTGGGCCTGCATCGCCTCTGAACCACAGCTCGAGTGCCTCTCTCCTTCCCAAGTAGCCCAGTGACCCCTAAAACCCTCTGAATCACACAAGGATGGCTGCATTTTCTAGCCAAATTCTTAATCTTTAGCCTTCATTAGAAGTGATTCCTTGGATACCACACACATATATAATATTATATAGAGCGATATATTTAATACCTGTGTATATATGCATCACGGGGGCGACATATATACACACTAAAAACAAGGCTGGTGACAACAGACTGCAACACCACAGATCAGGGAAAACAAGTATCGTTGACACTCACGGCCACAGCCACGGCCCCCACTTGGGGTGTGCTCTCTCCTCCTCTCCAGCCATGCCACCAGCACCCGGACTCTGCAGTGCTGGCCTGCTGGGGGCGGGGGCAGGGAAGAGGGAGGGTGCATGCCAGGAAAGGTCGGGCAGTGGTGGAAGAGGGACGGGTTCTCTGCAGCCCCAGGGGCTGTCAGCGCGCCGTCAATCCTTGGTGGGGAGAAGGATGGGGCAGTCCCTTCTCTCCATCTCGCCCCTCAGCCTCGGGCCCTGCTTCCTTCCGGGGCTGCCTCACTCCTTGTGCCAATGGTGTGGGGCATTCTGGAATGTCTGGGGAGCCAGGGGAGGCTGTGTCTGCCCATGGGGGGTGGGATGGAGAGGAGGGGGTGCACACAGACACGTCAGATGAAGGGATGGGAGAGGCCTTGGTGGGTGGGGGCAGGGGCTGAGGGTCAGCTGGGGTCCCAGGCAGCTGGCAGGGCTGGGGACCAGGGAGAGGCTGAGACAGATGGTCGTAACTGTATGTCTGGGTTTAGGGGAGAGGATTGTGCTGGGTCCCGAAGAAAGAGGAGCCAGGTCCCATCCTAAAGTGGCCTATGGTGTCCAAGGTTGAGCCCCCTTTTTTCCACATCTCCCAGGCCCCCCACTCACCCACCCGCTATACCTCAGAACCTGAGCTCCTGGTGCCCTGCCCTTTGCCGCCTCTCCCGGGGCCGGCGAGGCAAGTACCCTCTGCTGCTATACTCCCCACAACCACCCCAGGAGGGGACTGTCCCTCCACGGGTGCTGACATGACCAGCCCTCCTCTGGGCCTCCCTCCCCAGCCCCTGGGCAGCCTGCCTGGGACCGCAGCTGCGTGCTGACAGTCACATCCCTGCTGAGGGGCCCAGAGGCTCCAGCCAACAACTGGCCCCGAGCCTCTGACCACTGTTTTCATCTCAGCTCGGCTTCGTGCTGGGACCTGGGCAGATCACATCTCCCTTCTAAGCCTCAGTCTTCCTATCTGCAAAATGGGGTCTGTGTTGGGTCATGTCTGGAGGCTCTGAGGATCTGCAATCTACATTCTCTGGCCCATGAGGCAGCAGGGCTCGGGTGGCGGCATCATCAACAGGCCCCAGACTCCTTAGTTTAGCCAGAGATCGTCTAGCCCAGCTCCTCCCACCCTTCTAACCAGAGGGGAAACTGAGGCCCCAGGGGGCAAGTGACCAGTACAGTGTCCCCAGCTCCATCCTGGGGCTGCATTTTAAAGCTAATTGGGGCCTCCTGCCCTCTGTTGTGTCCTGATCTGTCCCCCAGGGGTGGGGGATTGGGAGGGGGCAGGGAGAAGGACCCTCCTGCTACAGATTCAAATGGGGACTCCAGGCTCCCCAGCCCTGAGCTTTGGGCCCCTTTAGGAGCAGACAGAAGTTAAAGCTGTAGGCTGAAGCTGGAGGGGTCGCCAGGCCCCTCCCTCCCCAACCAGGAGAGCCGTGGGGGTGGGGGAGGGTCTGCCCAGGTTTCAGCAGGACGAGGACCCTGGGACCCTTGGGACTGCAGCACGTGCACTTGGGTATGCACACCTGGGGCACGGGGGTGGAGAGGATAGCCGGGGCCCCAGGGGGCTGGGGGCTGCCTGAGGAGGGCGGCCCCCACCCCCAGCTGGCCTGCCCTGGCCCTTCTATCAGGCCCTCTGTCCCCACCCAACCCCGACCCCAGGACTTCACCCACAGCCAAGACCTGGCCCTACTCCCCAGGAGTGGCAGTGGCAACAGGGGCTTCTGGGGTGGCACCAGCAGTGTCCCCGTCCTCCTGCAGCAGGAAGTTGTATTTGCCAAAGTCGTCATCCCGAGGGCACAGCAGCATGTCCTTGCGAGCCTTGGCCAGCTTCTGCTTCAGCACCTCGCGCCGGTCCAGCCACTCATTGAGCTCCTCCTGTCCGTGGGCGCAGCGGCACTTGTCCCCGTCTGGGCAGGCTTTGCCCTTCTGGAGCCTGTGGGCGGCAGGAGGCTCACTGCCCCAGCTCTGTGCCCTTTCCACCCGGGACTGGGACCTTGGGCTGGCCACCTGACCCCCCCCAAGACAAGCCCCTCCCTGGGCAGCTTCCGTCCCAGCTCAGGGAACATCTGGATGTCCCGGCCCTCTCTGGGATCTGCCCTGGGCTGCAAAGCAGAGGTCTGGGCAGGTCTGAGCAGCCCCCTCCAATACCAGCCCTTCCTGCCCCACCCCCACAGCTGTACTCATACCCAAGACCCCCCCTCGCACCACCTCCAGGCCAAGGGGAGCCAGAGCTGCCCACGGCCCCATCTCCTCAGGCCCACCCCACGTCCTGCCAGGCCCTGCCCTCCCGGGGAGCACCTGTCGCAGAGTCGGAACTCGCCCATGGGGAAGCGGTAGGCCCAGCCGCTGGCATCGCTGTCGGACGTGAAGACCTTCTCCTTGTGCTTCTCAGACTGAATGTGCTGCTGCCACTGCTTCTTGCTGTTGCTGTTCTTGCCGCAGAGCCAGCAGTGGTAGCCCATCTGGGGAACAGCCACTGTGGGTGTGTGCTCCCCACACCTCTGCCCGGCCCGCCTCCCTCAGGGAGGCTGAGCTCGAGGTCACTGGCCCTCCAGGCAGCCCTTGGGCACGCAGGGGCGGGTGTTACCATGATGTCCGCGTAGTCCGTGGGCATCTGGATCTGCTTCTCTCCTTCCCGAGAACTGACTGGGGTCCCTTCTCCAGGCTTCCCTGGGTTGTGTTTTTTCAGCCACATGTCATAGGTCTGCTGCATGTCCAGGACTGGGCAGGGGAGAAGGGACAGAGTGCCTGCTGAGCAGGGATTCCCCATTCATCCTGCCCCGTGATCCCTGCTTGATCTGGGAGCCATGGGCACCCCAGGCCCTGCTGATCGGCTGCCTGACCGTAGGGCCTGGTGTGGGTGGAGAACGCCCGCGATGGATCGAGATGTCCAGCAGTGAGGAGACGCCGGCTGAGACCCCGCCCTGCCCCGGCTGCCCACTCACTCTTGTTCTCCTTCATGAACGTCCACATGTCCCTCTCCTCGGGGCTGTGTGCGAAAGAGCAGTTCCCCACGTACTGGCACTTGCGGCCGTTCTGCGCGTGGATGCAGAGCTGTGGGGCGGGGGTGGGCGGAGCCTGCTGAGTCCCGCCGGCCGTGTCACTGCCTTGGCTGGCAGGCAGCCCTCCTGGGACCCCACAGTCCCCTGCATCCCGCCCCTGTGCTCACATCGTATTGCTGTGGGAAGTTGCGAATGGACGGCAGCGGCCTCACTGACACCCATTTCCTCTTGGCCTTGGACATCACCAGAAGGACCCGCCGCTCCTTGGTCCAGCTGCAGGACAGAGAAAGGAGCAGGATGGGGAGAAGTCAGGACAGAGCCTCGGGGCTGTGTGGCCTCCACACTGTGGTGCTTAGACGGCCCCATCCTGCCCGCGCCCCTGCCCAGCGCCTGGCTCACCAGTGCCGGGCCTTGGCGCTGCAGTACTTGAGGTCCTTGTCAGGCTCCACCACCTGCCCGTTCCTCCAGCACTGGCCACACACAAACTTCATCTGCAGATCGAAGGTGCTGGGCCCGTGTGTCCGTGGGGCACCCTGTAGGGGGACAGGGAGAGCAGTTGGTGAAGCTGCAGGCACCAGGCCTGAGGCCCTGGGGTCTGTCACACGGGTGGTCTCTGGGAGAGTTGGGGCTGCCCAGAGCCTTGGAATGGGCTGGTCCAGTCCCTGGTCCTACCAGCGGGCTTCTTAGTGGATGGGACTCCTGACTCCTTATTGAGTGCTCTTTTGGCCTTCTCTGGCTGCCCCCACCTCACCTCACCCCACCCCCTTGGAGGCCGCCTCTGTGGAACCACTGTATTTCCTAGGGCAAAGCACGCTACCTCCCTGCCTTTGCACATGCTGTTCCCTCTGCCTGGAATGCCCTTCCTCCATTCTTCATCCAGCTTATTCTAGAAACTATCTTCGAGAACTCAACTCAAGCGCCATCTCCTGCAGGAAGCCTTCCCTGGAGCTCTTCTAAGTCACAGCCGCCCATTCCAGGAGCTCCCCTCGTCCCTGAAAACTGCTGCATGTTGACTGACTCATCCAGTTATGGGTGCTAGGCCTGCAGAGAGCAGGCAGGGGTTCAAAAGGTGGGCAGCAGGGGGGCGGGCAGGGAGGAGGATGCCTTGAGCAGCGGGACAGACATCTGGGCAGCCCTGGACTCCAGCCCCTCCCTCTGGGGCAATGTCTCGCTAGTCTCTTAGGCCCCGTGCACCATGCTCCTTCCCCATCCTTTGAGCCAGCCTTTGCTTTGCAGGCGGAGGGCCAGCCCTTCTGTACCCCTGGGACAGGGTGGGGGTGAGAGGTGCCACCTTGAAGCCCCTCACCCGGCTACACCAGCCAACCTGCTGTTCTGTGAATGCACCATCCGTCCCCCCGCCATGCCCTGTCCTCCCAGGAGCCTTGGGCGCAGAGTCACCCCTTGCTTTTCCAGGCCAGAGGGAGTGAGATTTCTGCCCTGGGAGCTCCACCAGTACGGGAGCTGTGGCCCACTTCCCTGTGCCTCCGGCACTGCCAGCCCAGGGCTGCACTGCTGACAGACCCCTGGCCTGCACTGGACACCTCGCAGGCCAGCTCAGCCCCAGGGTAGCACCCAGCAACAAGATGAAATCACACCTTTGGGACTGGGACTCGCCTACGCAGGAGCAGGCAGGAGGTTTACCCACATGGCTGTTGATTTCTGGGTGTTCCCCTCGATCCTCACAAGCAGCATGAGAGGTGGGCACTGCTCCCATCTCACAGGCAAGGGGGGAGCAGAGGTATTCAGGAGAGCAGCGCCCCTGGTCCTGAGCTCCTACCTCAGGGTGCCACAGCCCTGGGAAATGGGTGAGATCATTCCCACCTGCCTGAGCAGAAACAGGCTCAGAGGTTACCAACCCACCCATCTGCAAGTGGCATGAAGACAGGGGCCTGGTGGGAGATGGTCACTCATGCTCCTTGGTGGGATGGCACAGATGAGCCACGGGCACCAGGCCTGGGCAGCTTCTGCCCTGGTGTCCCCTCCATGGCCACATAGTATCGCTGGCCTCACCCTCTGAATGGCAAATAAGCAAGAAGCCTCACACCTAGGCCATAGTCAGGGCTGGCATAGAAGCCCTGTTCTCAAGCCAGGCCAAGCGTGGCATTTTGGGTGGGTAGCGTGGGGCCCCTGGCAGCAGGAAGCCCCTCATGGCACCCTTGGGCAGCTGGGCCTGCAACCTGTCCTGGGTGACCCTGGCAGCACCACTGGGCAGGAATAAAGGAGGAGTGGTCAGAGAGATAGCAGATGTCGAGGACTCAGTGATCCTTCTACCTCAGCCTCCTGGGTAGCTGGGATTACAGGTATGAACCACCATCCCCAGCTGGTGTTCTCTCTTTTTTTTGTTTTTTGAGGCAGGATCTTGCTCTGTTGCCAGGCTAGAATGCAGTGGAGTCATCATAGCTCACTGCAACCTCCAACTCATGGGCTCATGGGATCCTCCTGCCTCGGTCTCCCAAGTAGCTGGGACTACAGGCACATGCCATCACACCCAGCTCGGTGTTCTCTCTTTAGAAGGTCCCAGCTGAGCCCCTCACTGCTTCTCTGCCAGGGTCCTGGCCAGGAGCAAAAAGAAACCACAGAGAGGGGTGAGGGGAGAAGACTGCACAGGAGACTTACGGGGGAGGGAAAGAGGAGAGGACCAGGAGCGAGGAGGTTAGGGAGGGAGGGTAGGCTCGAGGGGGCGGACAGCCTTGCCCCAGCCTGGCCCATGCCTAGCTCCAGGCAGCCTGCCCTGCTTGCTGGCTCCCTGCCACACCCAGGCCGGCCTCATGAGGGGTCGGAGGCACAGCCTCCTCCCGAGTTGATCAGTGGGTGGGTCTGGCATGGGCGAAAGGGCCATCCCCCATGTGTGGACAACACAGACGCCTCTCCTCACACTCACTGTCTCCCTGGCCCTGGGTCCAACCCTCTGAGCCCAGTGTCCCCACTGTCATCTACAGTCACAGTGATCCCACCGTCTGGGGAGGGTGTGAGCCTCAGGGTGGCACAGGGCAGCCTGGGTCAGCTCCTGTGAGCCTGCTGCCTGCCCCAGGAGGTGGGCGGGGCAGCATTATGATCCCCATTTTATGGCTGAGGAAGCTCAGGGTGATGGGTGACAGTATGGTGTGGCAGGGAGGGAGCAGAGCTCTGGACAGGGTGTCAGAGAACTTGGGATCTGCCCCACTCACTGTGCCCCCAGCCATGTACCATGGCTCATGTCTTTAGGGCCATGGGGAAGAACCAGAGGGACAGCAGGGGACGCCATCAGTGGGTGTCAGCCTGAGCAGCACCAGGGTATTCACATAGTCTCAGAGTATCTCCCAGGAGATATTTATTAATTACGAAGGGGAAAGACCTAACTTTACAACGAAGAAACATTTGCAGTGGAGGAACTTTTAATCAAGTTACCAAAGTTTAATCAAAATGTCAGCAGCGACGGGACACGCTGAGATGTGATATGCCTCCCGACGTGTGCACCAAGGAGGACACACCACCTCTGTGGGAAGAGGACACACTACCTAAGCCCAGACGGATGGTCTTTTACAAAACACCTGGCTCCTCAAAGATGTCAATGCCATGGAAGACAAAGAAAGACAGAGAACTGTTCTAGATTAAAGAGACCAAAGAGACACAACAGAACGCAATCCGTGACCTCTGAAGAATGGTCTCGGTGTGACCCCCACGATGTTGGTAACCGTACTGTGGCTGTGTGAGAGTGGCCTCGTTTTAGGACATGCACACTGAAGTGTTCAGGAGTAATGGGGCATCGTGTCTCCAGCTTACTCTCAAATGGTTCAGAGACAAAAACCAGTGGGTATTTATGTACATAAATGTGTATGTGTGTATGTACGCACCACACACACACACACACACACACACATACACATACATACACACACACACACACACACACACACAAAGTGAGCATGGAATGTGGTAAAATAACTTTTGGGGATCCAGTAAAGGGTACAGATGAATTCTTTGTCCTATGCGTACAGCTCTCTGGTACATGCGAAATTATGTCAAAGTGAAGGGACGGGACAGCCCCTGTGGGGCCATCCCCAACCCGATGCTGAGCCTGGGGCCTTACCAAGCTGCTGCTGGCCTTGCCTGCATGGGCCTCCATCTGCTGCCAGTACTTCTTGGATTCCTGAACGATGTCTTCATGGGTCATGCCTAGGGAGGGCGGGGTAGACACAGGTGTCCCTGAAGGGTTCAGCAGGGAGAGAGGCAGGAAGCTTCGAGGTATCAGGGCCACTCAAGGCCCATGTGGAAGAACGCTATCTCCAGTTAGGCCCCATCACAGTAAGACAGGGGGTGCAGAGGAACCACTTTGATCATCTGCAAAACGGGAACAAATTCTCTCACATAGAGTGAGAGAATTAAATATGGCCAAAAAGAGAGGGAAATGCAGTAGAAAGATACTGGCTCTGTGCCATGCCTGTGTCCCTGTCTCTTGGGCCAGTGGCCCAGCACCCTTCCCTGACCCGCCTTCCCAGCAGGGCCTCAAACCTGACGCCTGTTTGGCAGCCTTTAGCCCCCTGGTTTCAGGGCTCCGTGCCTGCCCGGCCCGGCTCACCAGCTCACCGGGGTACATGGCTCTCACTGCCAGTCCCCAAAGGGCAAACACCCTAGCCTGTGGCTGTTGCAATCTGATCCCTGCCAGCCTCAGACTGCTGCCTCAAAGCCCAGTCTTTGAGGTGCAGCCCAGCGCCTCTTCCGTGAAGTCTGCCCTCCTCCCAACTCCCTCTATTCTTCCTCGTGCCTTTCCCATGTCGGATTCGCCATCCACCTCCTCCTCTGGATGGTGCTCCATGGCGGCGACTCATCGGAGCTCACTGTGGGCCAGGCAGTTTCCCTGACACCCGGTACTGACAGCCCAGACCTCTCCTGTGAACTCCCAGACCCCCCATCCAGCGCCTGCTCTACGTCTCCACCTGAGTCCACCAGGCGGCACAGACTGCCCACGTCCCGCCCTAAGCCCTGATGTTAGCCCTGCTTCCCCTCTAGCCTCCTCCTTCCTAGGGCATGGCAGCCCCATTCTTCCAGTTACTTTGACCTTGGAGTCAACCTTGACGCTGTCCTTTGCCTCATACTTCCCATCTGGTCCATCAACAAATCTTACTGGCTCCACCACCAAAATATACCCAGAATCTGACCACTTCTCCCATTTCCACAGCTGCCACCCTGGCCTAAGCCACCCTCTCTGGACTCCTGGCTTCTGTCCTCGCCCCTCCATTCTCCACTCAGCAGCCAGAGCAACATTGAAAAATACCAATCAGATCATACAACTCCACCAAAACCCTCCTCCAGACAGGGCACATCATGTTTAGAACAATCCCAACTATTTCTGTTTATGGCTTCGAGAGTCGTACACACTCGGGTCCCTGCCGACCTCTTGGGCCTCATGTACCCTCCCCACCCGCCTTCACTGAGCTGCTCTAGCCCCACGGACAGGCTTTCTGCATGGAGCCTTGCTGGGGCCTCTGCCTGGAGTGTGCTCCTGCCCTTCCCTGCTCAAGTGTCACCTGCTCAGAGACCTCCCCTGGCCATCTCACCTGAAGTGCCCCCACCCAAGTGCCTCTCTATCCGCTGCTCTCACTTTCCTCACAGCCCTGCTCTCACCTGGAATTATATCACTATGTTCATCGACTCTAAGAAGACACCGATTGTTAGATGTACCACATTTTATATGTCCCCCTTAACACACAAAATGCTGCTAATTATTTAACAAATTACCACAGGCAGGGGGGACTGTACTTTCCAGGTCAGATGGAACATGGGACTTATTTACCTCCTCGCACATTGCCTGTCTTGCCTCCCCTCATAAATGTGAGTTCTCAGAGAGCAAAGGGCTTGACTAGCTCATGGCTGAGTCCCCTGACACAGAGAAGGTGCTCAGCAAGTCCCCGCTAGATGAGCGAGTGAGCGAGCGAGTGAACACCTTTCATCTCCACGACAGCTCCGTAAGGTAGCGATGATCGTCCTTTCGCAGATGAGCAGAGTGAGGCCCAGAGAGGGGAAGGGACTTGCTCACGACCAGCCAAGCAGCAAGCGCGGGAGCTGGGGCGGGAGCCTGGGTCTGACTCCCTCCCCCACCCCCATGCTCCCCCGGCAGCACCTGCACAGGGAGAAGCCCAGGATTTTCCAAGCCCGGACATTCCCTAAGAGCAGAGCTTGTCTCTGTGATGTCCGGGACACATCAGCTCCCCAGGAGCACCTACCCCTCAGCGCCGCCCTCCCCTGAACTCTCGAGTACCCCCAACTGGCCACAGGGCCCTGGCCTGTCACCCTGCGGCCAGTCCCGTGCTGCCCTAGCCCGCTGCCTGCCCCTCACCTGAGTACTGCTGCAGCAGCCAGACCTTGAGCTCGATAAAACTGTGGGCGAAGTGGCAGCTGTCCTCGCGCAGGCAGCCGTAGCGCACCTCGTGGCGGCACACGTCGAACTGGAAGTGCTCCTGGAACTGGCGGATCTTGGAGTACTTGAGGGAGGTGGAGCGGACGATGTGCACCAGGCACCTGGCGGGCAGGGCGCAGGGGCAGAATGCGGTCCGCCCTCCTGGGAGGGCCACCCTGCCCAGCACCAGGCTTCACCCTGGGCACTTCCTGACCCATTAACTGACTCCAGAACACGGACGGCGTGGGAGGGAAGAGAGAGGGCTCTGGTGCTCAGGCAGTCTGGGCCTGGGTCCCAGCTCGGCTTTACTGGGCCCCTTGCCTCAGGATTCGATCTGGTGCCGGCTCAAAGAGGGAGATGCCAACAGAGGAGGGCCCCAGGCCCCACCCTCCTGCTACGAGGCCAAGAGAAGGCAGTGCCCGTGGGTGGCAAAAGGGGCATTTCCCTCAGGTTTCTGGCGTGATGATCCGGAGCCAGCCCTGATCCCAGAGGAACAGTAACCAAGCACCTGCCCGAGCCTGGAATCTTAACTGCCCTCACTGCCAGCCTAGGAGATCAGATCATCATCGACTTTATAGATGAGGAAACCCAGGGCTGGAGCAGCTGGAGGCCATTGGCAGGGCCAGGAATGGGACCCAGGTCTGTTCCTCCCTAGGGCCCAGGCTCCATCATCCTCACTTGGGCGGAGCAAGGGGAGCAAGACAGAGCAAAGGTCGGTGTGCCAAACCTGAGCCGGCACCTCCCTCACTGCCTGACGCTGGTGTCACCACAGTGGAGGGTGCCAGGCAGGAGTCAGAGACCGGGCACCCGCCTGCCTGCTGAGTAAGCTACTTCCAGGCCTCAGCTTTTCCTCTGTACAAAAAAACAGGGGCAATAACTCTGCCCTCAAGGGACTGCTGAGATAATTAATTAAAATACCCAAGCCAAGCTTGGAATAAAGTAGATGCTCAGTAAATACGGTTCCCATCTTTTCTAGGTGGAGGCTGGGTCTGAGTCCCAAAGTCGGCCCCTTGCCTTGACATCGTAGGTCTACCCTTTGGTCTCAGCCTTTCCCAAGACATCTGACTGCCCCAGGGAGACTCTCCACCAGTCCCCAGCTCCCAGCCCAGGCCATGGGTCCCACTCACTTGTTGTTGTAGAAGCTGTGCTTGGCAGCCAAGTTGGAACAGACAGACGGAGTGTCCTTGGTGCCTTTGCTGATGATCCGAGGTTTACTGTCAAAGCAGATCTGCCCAGGGAGGAGGTAGGCTGGGACTCCACATGGCCACCTGGGAAGTGGGTGGGCTGGGACCCCGCATGGCCACCTAGGGAAGGACTGCTGGGTCCCTGCAAGCCTTGCCCTGGGTCAGGGGAGTGAGGAAGGAAATTCCAGGGCCTCTGGCTCTAGCTCCAGATGATCTGGGCCTTGGCACCTCCTCCCTCTCTCTGATCCCACACACCAGATGCCTGGGACAGGGGCTACTCCCTGTCTTTGAGCCTGTTTTCTCAACTGCAAACCAGGGATGACAACACCTGCTTTGTCTCACAGGTTCACTGTAAAAGGTCAAAAAACAGATAAAAAGGAACTGCAGGTGCTTTGTAAACTAGAGGCTGCCACCCGGCTGTGAATTAAAATTCCTAGGTCAACTGCTTCGGGGGAGTCAGCCCAAGTCTGCTTGCTCTGAGTCAGGGCACAGGCTGGCTGTGCAGTGGATTGGGCCTGGGCTAAGCTGCACCAAACAAACCCTCCAGCAGCCCGCACCTGGAGCCCTTGCTCCATGGACATGTGACGCTGCTCCTGCCCTCAACATGCTACGACTGGGTAGGGAGGCAAGGGTCAAGTTCACTACAGGAGCCAGGCAGGGTCTTCAGTGACAGCTCTGGGAGGGAGTTAGCAAGAGCTTAGTGGAGCTGCTAGAATCAGAGCTGTGCCTGAGGTCTGAGACCCAGAAACACAGGAGAGCACTCTGGGGAGAGGGCAAAGCCAGGACATATGCAGGGAAGTGCAGCAGGCACTGAAGCCAGCCCAGCTGGACGGCAAGGTGTGTGGAGGGAGACGTGAAATGCAAGTCCCTGGACACCTTGCTCCAGGTGGCTAAGGAGTGCCAAACACACCATACCCAAAACAGGGGACTCGGGAGCAGCCTTGGACGGGCCTCCGAGTCTGCCCATGTCACAGGGACCTGGCTGTAAGGACCACCAGTGGCAGCTGCCTGGGTTTGAAGCTCAGCTCTGCACCATGCTAGCTGTGTGGCTTAGGCATGCTCACTTCCCTGAACCTTCAGCATCTGTACAATGAGGACAGCACCTGCCTACCAGCACTGCCGAGTATGGGAATGAGCATCTGAAACACCTGCTGCCCAGCCCGGCCCGTGACCCACTGTTAAGGAAAGAGCAGGTGCGAGGGTTATGATTCTTCTTTGTGGCCTCAGTTTCTGCCTGGCTGGACAGTATCTGGGCTCTAGCAAGACAGGATCCCATGGATCCTAACTTCCTGACAGTCCAAGCACCTAGTGATTCTAAGGTCAGGCTCCAAAGCCCACAGGCTCCAGCACTGACCTTCCATGATGGCCCTGCCTGTGCCATGGACTGTGGGGGTGGTGGGTGGGTGGGGCAGGCGGGTACCTCACAGAGGAAAGTGAAGATGCCCTGGTGCTCCTTAAGGAGCTTGGCGATGGTGAGGCTGCCGCGCTTGACGCCCCCCAGTGGGTCGAAGAGCAGGTCGCGGTTGAGGGTGCCCTTCCGCTCCTCGGTCCACACGTCGATCTCCTCCTGATGGTAGGCGAAGGTGCAGTTATCCCCGTACTTACAGTCCTGCTTGTTAATCATGTCTGCAAAGAGGCAACAGGACACACGTTCTGCCAGGCGGGGCCGGCAGCCTGCGACACCCTCACGACCCCTGCTGCGGCCGGTGGGGCTCTGGCTCCAAGAGCTGGGCAGGTCTTGGCTCTGCCCTGGCACAGGTGAGGCAGTGGCTGCTGCCTTCCCCACAGGACTCGGCAGGGCTGGACGGCCCTTCCCAAATGCCAGGCCCCCTTCTGTGCTCTGCACCTGCAGAGGACAGCAATCACTTCTGCCCACCTGCCCCACATGTAGACTTATGTCTTTTGTAGGTTAAGCAGGAAAAAAAAAAAAAAAAAAGTACAGAAAGGGCTTTGTGGAAGTATACAAGCCTCTAGAATAAATGAGGAATTTAAAAAAAACTATTATTCACCAAGAAAATAATACTGCATGGTTGAGAGCATGCACTTCGGAGTCAGACAGCTGTGGGCTGGGATTCCCTGTTACGCCCTGGGCCCCGGCTGCCTTGTCCAGAGATGGAGGACACCGAATTATTGTGGGGCTCCAGTGAGGTGTTAAATAAAGCTCCTGGGGCCAGGGAGGGAGGCTCAGCATCTGGAGACCTGCCACTTCCTGGGGGCGGGACCTGTTTTTCTTTCTCCTCTTCCGGCTCTTTCTAGTCTGCCCTGTCCCATCCCTGTGCCAGGCTCTAGGCACAAAAGGATCAACGGGCCACAGACCCGGAGGAGTGGGCTGGATCCTGGGTTGGGGTAGGAGTGTCTGCAGGGGCAGAACTGCGGGGAAGGGCTTCCCGAGATCCAGGCGATGCTGGAAGGCAGAGCAGAGCATGCCCAGGCTCCAAGGCACAGCGTGTGCGGCAGAGCCAGGAGGGTCAATGCATCTGGGGAGTGGTTAGGGCAGCGGGGGAGAAGCGCATGTGGGTACATGTAGCCTCATTGCAGCCTGCACTTCATCTCACTGCCCACAGGAAGTGGCCTTCGAACCCAGGAGTGACAGGGACTGGCCAGCCTGGCTGCTGGGAGGACAATGAGTGGGTCCAGAAGGCCTGGGTGGGCTATTGCCATGGGCTGGGTCAGGGGATAAAGGCAGGGCCTGGGGAGGACGCTCACAGCCTCAGTTTCCCACCCAGAGCTCTTGTGAGGTTGTGTGAGGGTGAGCACGAGCGGGCTCGACAATCTCGTGACTACTCACGTACTGCCGTACAGACTGGACCAGGACGCTTGGATGGGGGAGAGAATGAGGGACATGACAAATGTCCATCAAATACCGACCAAACTGCCATGTGCCAGAAGTGAGGACAAGGACAACCACAGAATAATCAACAACAGCTAACGTGTATCGAGCCCTTACTATGTGCTGGTCCTACATGCCTTACATGGATTCTCTGCACGTGCTCCCGGCAGCCCCGCGGGACCCTGTGGTGGACCAGCTCTCCGAGCACTGTCTGACCCTCACGCTCACAAGCACAGGCCGCCGCAGGGGCTCCGGCTTCAGTGGAACATCCCGCACGCTTCCTGCCTGTCTACACGGCTGGTTGGGACAGGAGGCGCTCATTCTGTCGCAAAATTCATCCCTGGCGGGCCCCGGGAACCCTGACCCCAGCTTCCTCACCTGCCTGTGGCCGTGAGGACCACACCTGCTATGTCCACCTGTGACATGGAGCAGAGCGGGGATGGGTTAGAGGGGCCAGGCCCTGGCTGCGCTACCCAACCCTGCTGCGGCCCACCCACCTTTGCACAGGTAGTAGGAGCCCACGAAGCTGGTCTTGGTGGGCCGGGGCCGGATCCGCTTCCAGGTCTGGTCCTCGGAACTCCGGAGCCGGCCGAGCAGGATGTCCCGCTTGCACTTGTGCTCAAGGCCCTCACGGTAGGTGTAGTCACCAGCCCTGGGGCCTATGGGCAGGGTGGACGGGGCAGTGATTCCAGAAGCAGAACAGGGGACGGCTGGCAGGACAGCTGAAAACCTACCTCCCCTCACCGGGGCCTCCCATTAGCTCCCTTCCCTGCTCTGTGCTCCCTGGAGGGAGTGGGCCCGTATTAGGGATGACTCTCCAAGGAGCCCGTCCTCAGCAACTGTCCGCCGCCACGCCTTCTACCACCCTGCCTCTAGCGAGCCTGACCATTTCAGTATCTCTGGAGAGAACCGTGAAGACAGTGCCCAGCAGGGAGCAGGCCCGGCAAGTGTCTGTCCCTTTCCTTTCCTGCCCTGGAAGGACTTCTGTTTTCCCACACTTATCTGCAGCTGATACGCTAGGGTTCTACTACCGTGGGATCCCATGCTCCCGAGACTGCCGCTCTCTGGGGCAGAGGGGTCGAGTCCACAGGTGCAACTTTACCTGTCTTGGGGTAGCAGAGCTGGCAGGCCTGTTTGAACTCGTGGGTGGCAGCCAAGGGGTTCTTGATGAGCAAGGCGGTGTTGGGCATGGAGGGCTCTGGCTGTGACAGGAGGAGGTCGGCCATCATGGGCATGGGTGATGGCTGGGACCACCGGGGCCAGCCTGGGCACCAGAGGTGGGGGTGCTCTATGACCCCCGCCATCCTGCCCAAGAGCAGAACCGTAGCCCAAGACCCTCCCTCTTCCTCTACCTTCCCATCTGGGGAGCCCCTTGTAACATGGTCCAAGAGCCTAGAATATCAGGACCAGACCGGCCTTGGGACGCCCCTAGACTAGTGGGGGCAGGTAGCTGACCATGACCTTAGCCCAGAACCTCTCCTTGAATGAAAGTTCAACGTGAAAGCAGAGAAATGGGAGTGGCCCTGATTGGAGCCTATTCATATGCCCTCCCTCAAACTCCTAAGACATCAGCAGATGGGGAGGAAGGTAAGACTCAGAGGGGTTAGGTGATTTCCCCAGGGCCACACAGCTAGTGTCTAGGCCAAGATCAGACAGAGTGTGGGCTGCCTAACTCTTCATCAGATGCTCTTTTAAACTCAGAACCTGAGTCTGGGAACCAGGGATGTTACTAAACCTGGGAGGTCAACTTAACCCTTTGAGCCCTGAAGTGCTCTCCTGCCAGACAAGGGCAGGGTGCTCTCCCAGCACATGGCTTGGTGAGGAAGGGCAAGGAAGAGACTATCTCCGGCCCGGCCACTGAGGGTGCCCCGCCGTGGAGGAGGCAGCACCTCACCCACGCAGCCCCCACTCTGGAGCCCACAACCACTTTCCCTCCACCCCCAGGAGGGAATGCGGGCCTGGCCATGGGGCCCAGCCAAGTGACTCACCGAGGGGGCAGGTTTCTGAGGACCACTGGGGGGACGGTGGTCCTGTGAGTTGTTCTCCTCTGGGCAGGGAAAAGACACAGAGGGTCAGCTGCCCTGGCTCGGAGGGCAGGAGGGGTCTCCCTAGGACCTCCCTGTATGTGTTTCTAACTCAGAGAAGCCCCCAGGCTGTACGCCCTCTCCTACCCATGCTGGCCCCTGACACTGTCCCCGTCTCCTCACCCCACGGCCACTGCACTCACAGGTCTTCTGAGACCAGGACCCCTAACCCGTGTTCCCTCTGGCAGACTGCTCTGGTCACCAGCCAGCCCCTGCACTGCACCAGGCTTGTGCTGCTGCTCCTACTCCTGGGCAGATGAAGTTCTCCTTCAAGACCTCGTGCAGCCATCCCCTCCTCCAGGAAGTCTCCCTTGGCCATGAGGCTAAGTGACTCCCCTGACTCCATGTCCCCACAGCCCCGTGAATCCCTCTCAGCCCTCTCCCTCTGCATGCCCTGGGCTATGTCTGACCGCAGAGGGCCAGTCCCACCAGGACCCAGACAGGTCTGTTTCCTCTCTAGGTCCCTGGCTCCCAGCCCAGAGTGGTGCTGCAGGAGCTCACGGTCTTACACCCTGCCCCCAGCATAGGATCATCCCATGGGATCCCCCCAGACTGGCCACCCAGCATCCTGAGAGGCTGGGCAGACAGCACCAGACTGGGAGTCAGGAGGGCAGAACTATCTGCTCTGCTCTGCGTGATCCTGAACAAGAGACACAGCAACACAGAGACGTGGCCCTGGATCGCTAAGGCGTGGCAGGGCCTGGGCTTTCTGTGATCCCAATTCCACTCTTCAGAGACTAGCAATGCAACAGCACTTTGCAAACTGTCAAGGGGGCTAAGGGTGAATGTGCCACCCAGGCCTCACCCATGAAGGAGTCGGGCTTGTCCAGGGAGCCTCGGGGTGACCCGAAGCTGTCGAGGGCATCCAGCCGGGTCTCCGCGTACGGCAGCAGGTCCAGGGGGTCGAGTGTGGGGCCTGGGGGCTCGAGGGCATCCAGCACAGAGGCGGCCAGCTTCTTGGAGGGGTCCATGACGAGGCCAAAGGAGGCCGGGGGCAGTGGGCTGGAGACGGGGATGGAGCTGCCCACCACAGGGGGCAGCAGTGGGGTCCCGCCGGGGAACACAGGTATCAGCTGGGGCAGCTCACTCGGCACGCCGCTGCTGGGCAGGCCGCCCTGGACCAGGGACTGCGAGGCAGGGACAGAAGTGGGGGTCAGAGAAGAACATGACTGCCAGGCCTGGGCAGAGCCAGGCATTCAAGAAAGCAGCCAACCTACCACCCCACTCTGCAACGCGGCCTCAACCTGCCCTGAGGGGAGCCAGGGCCTGGCGCAGTCCCTCTGGGTGTACGGTCTGCAGCCGCATTTCTATCCCAAGCAAGTCCTTCCTGAGGCCTCAGTTTTCCTGGCTGTGACACAGGGAGGCGACCTTCACTCCACCCCTTGTAGAACAACGGGGGCCCAGGCGGGAGAGGGGTTCAGGGGAACAGGGGGGCAGTGTGGCTCACCAGGGAATCCAGGAGGCTGTCCAGCTCAGGGCCAAAGACATCCCCGTCTGAGAAGTCATCCAGGCTCTCGGCGCTGGGGAGGGCCCTGCTGCTGCTGTCCAGGGGGGCCAGCAGGTCCAGAACGTGAGGGAACAGGGGCATCGTGGGGGTAGAGGGGAGGAGGGCCGGGGAGCCCCGCAGGTCCACGTAGCAGTCTGTGGATGGGGGCGGGTGCTGCTTGGTGGGAGTGGAGGAGGTATCCCAGCCTGGGGTGCATGTCCAGCACCTTCCCTTCTTTCCCCAGCTCCTGCCAGGGGCCCTGCCTGCCCCACCGGCCTGCCCCTGCTGGCAGAGGCTCAGCAGTTGTCAAGGAAGGCAGCAGCCCACGCGGGCCAGTGCCCGAGTGTCTACCTTCACTACCTCCTTCCTCTGGGGTGAGCAGTGCCCTCTCCAAGGGGATACTCTTAGAATGTAACCCTTCCTGGAAGCCACTGAGGGAGAGAAGGGAAAAGGAGGACTTTGATGAGGGGCCTCCCGGGGGTGGGGGCAGGCATGGAGTGAAGGCCATGGGACCACGGCCACCTGCTGTAGGGCAACGCCCACCCTCGCCAGGCTAGAGATGTTCTCCCTTCCCTGAGAGCCTGTGGTCCTCATCCTGCTGTTCCCTCTCCTGCCTCAGGAGTCCCCAGGGCAGGGGGCCCCTTGGGAGCTCCTGCCCACAGAGCTGCGACGGGCAGGGGATTGACTCGCCTGACCTCCGAGGGACCTTGGGGGTGAGTGGCTGACCCCTCCCCAGGCCCCCTC
The DNA here is from genome assembly GCA_004363605.1 of Indri indri. Lineage (NCBI taxonomy): Eukaryota > Metazoa > Chordata > Mammalia > Primates > Indriidae > Indri > Indri indri. The sequence continues at coordinate 19,490 of RJWJ010007051.1, read as the reverse complement.
CCCATCCTGCCCTCTCGAACCAGGGACACTACCTGTTTCGATGTCATCTATGGAGCCCAATCCATTGGAATTTCCCTGTGTGGGAAGAACACGCAGGTTGGGCCGATGCGGGCAGGGAAGGCCACAGTGCCTGGCACCCAGGCCCCGGCCCCGCCCTGCACGACTATGCTGGTGACGGTACTGAGGAGCCCTCGGAGCACTGGGGGATACTAAAGACCCAACACATGCCGGGCCCTCACCCCCGTGGTGCCAGCCAGGGGCAGGCATGGGCCGGGAGGTGGGGGTGCGGGCTCAGACAAACCTCACAGCTGCCCCTCTCCAGAACAGTGGCCAAGGGTAAGGGTTATAAACTCTTGAGCCTCAGTTTCCCCACTGGCCACAGGCTGGGGTCCACGCCCTGGCAAGGGTGGCAAGTGTTTTACCAAGCCCTCCACACTGCACTATGGACGGTTTGCAGCTTAAGGACAAAAGTGCCCACTCCCTGAATCCCCAGGGCCCCCTTCCCACCTCCAACCCGGGACCCCTAGGAAGCAGGAAAGAGGAATGAGCCCAGGGGGACTCCACTGCTGCCTGTGGACCTTCTGTTGGAGGGAAAGCTGGGCCCGAACCTGCTCTGTGGCCTGGCCAAGCCCTCATCCTCTCTGGGCCTGTTTGCTTGTCTGTAAAATGAGGGTAAACACACCTCGGGGGATTGTTCTAGGAATGAAATTACTTGGTATTTGTAAAGAGCTTACAACAGTGCCTGGCACACAGGAAGTGCTTTTAAAGTGTTCCATGATACCTATAACGTTATAGATGCATAAGGTAGATTTTTAAGTCCAAGCTATCAGGCCTGGGTGAGCTGGGTGTTCGTGTAATTCACCAGCCTCCACGCTCCACCTCCAGCAGACTCCCAGCTTCTTGTCCACCCCAGCTGCGACGGTCATTCCTCTGTCCTAAACTTTCTCCTGTTTCTCTGACTCCATCACAGCCCGGCTGAAGTCCTGCTTCTCTGATGAGGTCTGGGGCGGCCCTGCCCCCTCTGTGTTCCCACGGAGTGTGGGGTGGAGGATCAGACCCCACCGCTGGCCAGCCTTTCCCAGGGATCAGTAGCAGTAACAGTACCAGGATTTGTCCAGCACCTTATGTCACCCTGCACGACTGTGTCCAGCTCAGGGCCAAAGACATCCCCGTCTGAGAAGTCATCCAGGCTCTCGGCGCTGGGGAGGGCCCTGCTGCTCCCCAAGGCCAGGCCCAAGGCAGCATTTCACACCCAGTGTTGAGTTTGGCCCTTGGTCCAGGCGCCCCATGAGGTGTCACCCCATGGCATAGAGATGTCAGCCCAGAAGGCTGCCATTCACAGGTCAGACGGGTCAGACCCCGTCCCCTCGGCCCATGCACTCCGTCTCCCCTACTCCCACCAAGCGCCTCCTTCCCACGCCCCCAAGCCCGTCCACGGAGCACCCAGCAGACGTGTGCATGCACGTCAGTCTCCCTACTGCACAAAGCAGGGCCGTCCAGCTGGTCAGAGAGCGGCTATTCGTGAGGTAGGTCTACAACATATTCCAGGGGGAAAAAAGAGGTGCCAGATGAACATCTCTAGGGATAGCTGTGATCCTTCCTGCTAGGTCCTGCCCGTGGCTCCCAGGCCCTGAAGGACAAAGTTGCCTTCTCAGCCCTTCTGCTCACCACGTCGCCCCAGCCGGCCTGCCCAGGCTCCTCTCTTCCTGCTGTCTGGCACGGAATTCCCGCTAGTAACATTCATTTAGCAACAAAGGTTTTGGAGCACTCTCTCTCTGGCAGGTGCTGTGCTGAGAGCTTTCATGTTTGACCCGTTATAAGCACCAGGTAGGTGGTACTGTCACCCCTTTTAAAGCTAAGGAAGATAAGGCCCTGAGAAGTGGAGTGGCCAGCTCAGAGAAGAGGTGTGCTCAGGGTCTGAACCAAAATGCATCCAGCCGCAGAGCCCAGGCTCTTCTGAACCCCATGAGGAGCGGCTGGGCTTGTAGTTATAGGGGCGCGTCTCTCCCTCTCCCGTCACTCAGGGAGTGAGCCAAGGGAGTGTTCCCTGGGCCATGAGTGACATTTCTTCCTCTCCATTCATGGCTGCCCTGGGCGCTCTGTTCCTGGAACTCAGAGCCCTCCTTGCGTCTTGCTCCGTACCGCCAGGCGGTAGCTCCTGCATAAACACTGTGTCTTGCAGGGCCTCTGCTTGTCTCCTGGGTCACAGGAAGCTCTCTGTGGGCACAGCGTGGGCCACCCCACTTCTAGGCACATGTATGGAATGACCGACTCCCTGGATGCATGAGATGCCCACACCCATGCTGGAGAACCCACAGGGAACCCTCCCCGCAACACTCACCCATGGCCTGTACAGCTTACAGAAGGCCAGGGCTCTGGCTGTGACACCACCCTGCTCTGTGTGACCTCAGGCCACCGTGTGTGTGTGCGCATAACCATGCTGGCACAGTGAGGCACTGAGGCCGGGTCTGACCTGGTCCACTCCACTGTGGAGTCCATTCTGCTTGGGCTTCTCACAGCCTTCCATAACCTGACATCTGGCAGGGCTGGGGGCCTAGTACCAGGTGTGGTGCCATCTATGGTCCACTGGCTGCAGACGGACAGGGTGTCACGGGCTTGGCCCTGGCAGAGCAGGGAATTCTGCCCATATTTGCTGTGGCCCTTTGGCCATGGTCAGTCAGTCATTCAACAAATATCTTTTGAGCTTCTGCTGTGAAGAGCAGTTGCACACTGCTGTGCTCCTAATGCCTAGATTGTTGATGGGCATATGGAAGCACTCCATAAGTATCTCCTGAATTAATGAACAGAATCAACGCGGGCCCCTTCTATGCCCCCCCACACTCTGCTGCTGCCTTGCCGTGTGACATTGGCCAACTCCTCTCCTCACTCTGTGCCTCAGTTTCCCCTTATGTACAAGGTGGCAAGACACCAGGCTCCATCCGTGCTCTTACAGCCTATCCCTCACTTTCCTAAAAGCCTCAAAGTCCGGCTGAGCAGCTCCTGTGTGGTGAGTGGGGGGCTGGGGTCTGAGGCATGTGCTAGGCCCTGTCACCACCCCCAGGAGGAGCTGGGATTGCCTGGGTTACAGAAAGGTCTTGGCCCCAGGGGAGGGGAGTCCTAACCTCAAGACAGCACTGCAGCTATCAGTGGCTACTGCCGTCGCACCTCTCACAGGCCCACGTTTATCAGGTTATAAGGTGCTTCCCTCCCTGCCCTGGCTGAGGGATACAACACCCCCATTTCCTGGATTTGGAAGCTGAGGCTTAAGATGAGGAACCGCCCAAGGCCAAGGCCAGCACAGGGTCCAGTTGGGCTTTTCACTGTCGAAAAAGTGAAAAGGTGAAAGACAGAAAAGGCAGGGCATGGAAGAAGGAAGACGCTCGAGGCCCAGGCCTGAAGCTGCGGAGAGGCTGGTGAGAAAGGAGCCAATGGCAGCAGGAGGCGTGGGGCAGGGAGGCAGAAAGGAGGCAGTCGGGACCGGTCCACCCAGACCTTGTCCTGGCTGGGAGGCCATCCCACACTCTGCCCCCGTGGTCATAGGAGGCACCTCCTAGGGAGTTGGGGTGGGGTGTGTCCCTCATGGTCCTTCACATGCCGTCCTCATGAGCCTGGCCCAGGCCCAGGCCGTCGGTCACTCTCTCCTTCCACGGTACGTGCCTGGCTTGCCACAGTGGGGACCAGGACAACGTACCATGAGCCCAGCCGTGAGGTTGGATGCCCCCTGGACCCACTGCCTGAGGTCATTTATACCACAGAGAGTGATTCGCAAGCTCTCATGAGGAATGAACGAAGACAGTTTTGTACAGAGGGTGGGAAGGGACTTGGGGTCAGAGCCCCCAGCCTACCTGATCTGACATGCCAGCTGCAGTGCCGTTACTGAGCAGAGAAAAGGTTTCCAATTCCTGCCGGAGATTGGAGAGAGGTGGGAAGAGATGAAGATTCTGCAAAGATGCTCAGGGTCCCACCAGCCAGGGCAGCAGTGGGTGGCTGGGGTCTGCGGTGCCCCCTGAGGGAATCACCTGCTCTGTCTGGTCAAATTCTGGTGTGCTCCAACATGGCCCTGGCAGAGATCTCCACATACACGCTCCTATTGTGTATCCAGGACCGTGCCCAGCACCATCTCAAACATCCTCTCATTTCAAAGCTGCCATGAGCTCCCTGAGGTGGGCATAATCACCCCCACCTTCCAGATGAGGAAACCAGGGTGGAGAGATGAACTAACTTGCTCAAGGTCACGGCAGAGACTCTAGAGCCATACGCTTTCCTACGTGCAGCTTCTTGGCACACGGTGGGTGGCAAATGAATATATGTGGATCTGAACTAGTCAAACAGATACTGACACTTCAAATTTGCACCGTACGGCGGTTATTTGAGAACATAAGGCTGAAGGATGCCAGCGTCAACTCAGGCCACCTCCAGGATGATTAAAGGCAACCAGGGCAGGGGAGAGAGCGGTTTTTAGCAGCTGGTATCTAAGGTGAGCTAGAAGCATTGGCAGTTCTTTGCTTTTCCAAAAGGTCTGGCAGTCATTCCGGGGCTTTCAGCCAATGGAGAGGGCGGATCAGCTGCTGTGTCACCCCTCTGTCCTAACCAGGCCCTGGCCACCCCCACTCACTACCTGGTCCCTCCCTTCAGACCTCTTCATCCCCACCCCACCCACCCCAGGGTCTGGAGCCCACCTACCTGGGGCCTCTTATATGCCTTGCGCACTCGCAGCCCGAGCTTCTGGGCCAGCTCCTGACCAAGCTGAGTGACACTTTCATCCTGGAGAAGGTGAGACAGAGCGGGTGGGTCAGTCTGCCCAGGTGCACAAAATATGCTCCTGGACGCCTGTGCAGCCCTGCAAGGGGGGACCATTGTCACCCCATGTTACAGATGAGAAAGTAAGGCCGAAGGAGATGACCCTGGCTTGCCCAGGTCACACACCTAGTGAGGGGTAGGGCCGGGACCACGACCCCATGCTTTTGTTTTTCCTTTAATCTGGGGGAGGGAAAGAGATAATCTTGTTTTTGTGTTAATATTCTCTTTTCTTTCCCTAAAATTCAGCACGTGACAGTGTCACTGTAGAAGGGGGAAGTGTTGCAGAGAGAGCAAGCGCTCCCTGGACCTCCCCCACCCTCATCGCAGGCTTCTCCCCAGAAGAAATCACACTGTGTTGGTCTGAAGTTTCCTGGAAGATCTTTCTAGGAATACAAGCATGCAGGCCTATAAAGAATACTCGGTTTTGTTTTGTGAGAATTTTCTCCTTTTTTAAATGCAGGTGGAATCATATTATACCTGTAGTTCTACAACTTGCTTCTATCACCAAACAATGTCTTGGACCTCTTGGCAAGTGAGGACCCATGGATGGCACCCTGGGTTACGAGGCCCAAAGGAGCAAGGGAGCGTCAAGTTTGAACCGTGCCTGGCCCACAGCCAGTGGTCCCTGAACAGTACTGGTCCCTCCTTCCCCTGTCCACGTCTGCAGCCCTGAAGGTGCACCATGTGCCAGGCGGGAGCCGCGGCAGACAGGCCCAGGCCTCAGGAAGTTTCCAGTCTAGCGGGGAGATCAATCGGGAAACACAGAAACAGGAAACTACAAACGGCTCCAGGTGCAAAGGGGTCGGGGGGAGGCCGGGACATCCTGTGCCCCTGTCCATCTCCCTCCCCCACTGCTGCGCCCTGGAGAGCAGGCCTGGGTCTCATCGTCTCTGGTCCCAGCACAGAGCAAGGGCTCCGTCAGTGTTTGCCTGACAAAGACCGGGAGAAGGGGTAATTCTCTAATGCAGAACCAGGAGTCCTCAGTTTGGGCACTGTCCCCACGCTATTTACTAGCCCTCAGTGGGTCCCAACCGCCTTATCCGTGGTGGGGACAAAGCTGCTCTGCCCTCCTTGTGAGTGAGCATCCAGCAAGACCCGGGTGTGGACCTGCTGTGGACACTGTAAAATGCTATGTGGGTCAGGGACTGCTATCATGAAGAAAGTTTCTTTTTGTTTGTTTGTTTGTTTGTTTGTTTTGAGACAAGAGTCTCACTCTGTCTCTGTCGCGTGGGCTAGAGTGATGTCAGCCTAGCTCACAGAAACCTCAAACCCCTGGGCTCAAGTGATCCTCCTGCCTCAGTCTCCCAAGTAGCTGAGACTACAGGTATACACCACCATGCCTGGCTAATTTTTTGTTTCTATTTTTAGTTGCCCCGTTAATTTTTTTCTATTTTTAGTAGAGAAGGGGTCTCATTCTTGCTAAGGCTGGTCTCGAACTCCTGAACTCAAGCAATCCTCCTACCCTGGCCTCCCAGAGTGCTAGGATTACAGGCGTGAGCCACCGCGCCCAGCTGAGGACACACTTTTCATCTTTACAGCAACCATGTGCTCTTAGAGCGTGTAAGTTAATAGCACCGACTCTAGAATCAGGTTGCCTGGGTTCAAGTCTTAGCTCTGCCATCCCCTAGCTGTTGTGATCTTGGTTAAGTCCCTTTCTCTCCACACCTCTGCCTACTCATCCTTCAAATGGGAATAACAGTATCTACCTCATAGGGTTGGTGCAAGGATTGAGTTAATACACAATGGGTTTTTAGCAGTGCCTGGCACACTATCAGAGCTCAGAGAATGTTGAGCACTGCTAATGTCAGTATCTGCAACTCCATGTCACAGAGGAGGAGACTGAGGCTGAGAAAGATATGGTGGCTTGGCCCAAGTGAGGGCCAGAGCTACACTCACGTGGGGCAGCGCGAGGGAGCACCGGCTGCTACACTCGTAGGCCTCCTTGTGGCGCCCCAGCTCGTTGAGGGCGCGTGCCTTGCGGAAGAGCGCCCGGATGCTCTCGCCGTCCAGGCCCAGCGCCTTCTCGCTGTCCTCCAGCGCCTTCTCATACAGGCCCTACGGGAGAGGAGCAGGCAGCCCTTGGTCAGCACCTGCGAGCCTCCCTCCGCCAGGCCTCCTCTCTTCCCGGCTGGGTGCCTGGGTTCAGCAGAGAAGGCAGGAAGCGCTCTGGCATTCAGACTTCGATCAAGGGCGTCTGCGTGCAGCTGGCAGGGCTGCAGTGGGTGCTGGCCGGACACTGCGGGGAGGGGCCTGCAGGTTCTACCGCAGTGAGCCCAGTCACCCAGACACATCTGTTTCCACACCTGCCTTCAGTTCAGAGCGTCATGGGCTAAGAGTAACAATGCCACCTCTGAGAAGTGAAACCGCGACGGCAGCTCCGTGCACAGAACAGAATGTGAAGGGTTAACCCCTCAGGCGCCTGGAGGCTCATTTATCCAGAAGCCTCCACCCTGGACTGCAGAGGTGTTACGGGGTCCTCTAGAGGACCGCAGCGCAGCCTCCCACGGGATGTGATGAATGCCTGAGTCGGCGGGCGAGCAGGACAGGGATGCGGAGGAGGCTGGAGCTCTGAGGAGGAGAGGAGGGGAGGGAGGGACTGGAAGTCCAAGAGAAAGAGTGAGGAGGCCGAGGGTGTGGGATGGGCTCAGGAGGCCAGGAGGGAGGAGTGGCAGAAGTCAGACTCCCACCAATGCCCAGGGTCACCCCAAGATGCTAACTTGATTCGTCTGGGGTAGGGCTAGGGCATTAGTATCATTTAAAAAAACTTTTTATTATGCATTAGTACTTTTAAAAGCTCTCCAGGTGAATCTGTTGTGCAGCTGGGATAGATAGTGAGATTCAGGCAGCAGGAGGTGGAGGAGGCTGGGCCTGGGCCACAGGCTCTCCAGGGGGACGTGGCGATTGGGGCAGGGGTGGAGGAGAGGAAGGGAGCCGGGCTCACCATGGTGAAGTAGCAGGCGGCCCTGTTGACATGCAGCTTGCACAGCAGCTCCCGCGGCAGGGCGACCTGGTCGGAGGCAGCGTAGTCGGCCACGTTCAGCCCCTCCATGTACTGCACCAGGGCCTGCTTGTAATCCTTCTCCCGGAAGAGGTCATTGCCCTCAGCGAGTAGATTCTGCACCAGCTTGAGCAGAAAGGCCTGTCGGGGGCAGGTGCATGGGGGCTCAGAGCATCTTCTCCCTCCAGCCCCAGCCCCGGCACCCCTGCCCTTCTCCTTCGCCCAGCCCGGCAGCTGACACTCACCTCATATTCTTCTTGCTTTAGGGGTAGTGTCGACCTAGCAGGAAAGAAGAAGGACACGAAGTCTAGGTGAGCCCAGGGGTCTCAGCTTCACGGAGGCCCCAGGAGGCAGAGCTGCAGGCCAGAGGTCATTTAAGGAGTGGGCTCCTCCAACTCAGACCTCAGATATCCCCTCGCGGATTGGGCCGAGAGGACAGCGGTTTTCTGCCTCAATTATCACCGTGCAGGCCTTCCATTTCTGATGGAAGAACCTGCATTTCCCCGAGGGCCCGACAGCCAGGCTTTCGCAGGTGCAGATGCTGAGGAAGAGCAGACCCACCCCAAAGTCCTCTCCTAAAAGGAGAGCAGACATCCCAAGGCCTTTCGAAGTTACATGAGGGAGAGAGGGCAGGAGCCACGGTTGGGCCTGGGGGGCAGCTCAACGCCAGGAAGAGGGGATGGCACAGGCGCTCCTGTAGCAGGAGCCGTGGGGACAGGGGCAGCAGGGAAAGGCAGGAAGCACGAGTGTCAAGGAACTAACATGTGAACTGGGCCTCGGGAATGACCACTTTCACCAAGCCAGACCTGTGCCCGCTGGCCCACAGCGGTGAGACACCCAGGGTCCACCTCGGGCCCCCTTAGCTTGGGAGTCTCTGTCCTTCTCTTCTCCACTCCCACAAAACACACACGCCCCAGCCAACACCAGCTATGCTCTGAGCCTACCAACGCCTCATGCCAGACTCAAAAAATTAGGTGGAGTTTGCAGCACCCTCCCCTCTCCTGTGGCTAAATAACACCAGTTTAGTATGAAAGAAGGCGTCAGCCCAGGAGACCCGAGGCACACCTGTCAGCTAAATGGCCAAGCAAGAAGGGAAACCAGGGTTTGTCTCCTGGTGCCTCATTTCAGAGGGAAAAACAGACACGCAGAGTGGGGCGGCCACTTGCCCAGGGTCATTCAGCAGGTCAGCGCCAGAGGCAGGGCCAGAGAGCAAGGCTGGGCTCTTTCCATTGGCTGGAAACGCTACCAATACCTGGGCAAGAAGGAGCAGCCTCAGCTAGCGAGTGACAAGTGGGGAGAGAGATGCTGGAGGTCTGTGTGTGTGCCCGTGTGTGTGAGGTGGCCCCAGCTGTGACATCAGGCTTGCCATCCCACCCTCTCACTTGCCTCCCCACTGTGAGAGCCCGGGCCCAGCCCTCCCTCCCTCCCCATGCTGCCACGGGTATCTGTCCCCTGTGCCGTCCCAGCCCCAGATCCCATCCCCACCCTCCTGGCTCCAGCCTCCCCTCTTCCACCATCAGCTCCAGCTTCAATCGGTCATACCCCTGTCCTAGGACGTCTTAGCCTGTGTTTAAGGCCCTCTGCAAGCCAGCGCCAACCCACCTGTCCAAATTCACTTTATGGCTCCCACATGCCTGTGCCCAGAGGTCCTAACAGATGTTTGCCAAGCCCGTGCAGCATGCATGCAAGAACGCAGTGTAGGAGCAGTGGGGCAAAAATAGCGTGACTGATGCTAAAAGGAGCGGGTCCTACTGTGCTTCGGGCAAAGCCTGTGGAGGCTGGCAGCTGGGCCCCAGGAGGCCACCCTGCTGCCGCACCTTCCACAGCGCCCCTTTGGAAGGGGAGGCAGGAAGCAAGAACAAACGTTTTCCCCCAGCACCACTGGCCCCCTGACCCTCACCAAGACCCTGGGAGGGAAGTGGCAATATATCCAACTCACAGGCAAGGAAGCTGCCTAGGAAGTGGGGAACCAGGATGGGGATCCGGCTCCCGAGAAATCAGTGGCAGAGGTCAAAGATGCAGAACTCCTCTTACGAAAAACAGGCGCCGCAAGGGTCCTCTTGTTGGCCAGGCTGGCCTCCGAAGACATTTGAGCACTTCACAGAAATCAAACCCCTGCTCCCCAAAGTGGGAGAAGGCCCCCTGCCCGCCCATGAAGAGTGCCGAGCAGGGACTGCTCTGCTGACCAGGTCAGAGGAGGATCTGAGGACCCCGCTGGCAGCAGGGCAGGGTGGGTTAGTGAACAGCCCGGGCGGGGCGTCCTGCAAGCCCTGGAGCCACATTCTAGGTGCGCCCAAAAATCCCTGATCAAATTATCCCATCTGTGGACACCCTTAGGAAGTAGTCAGGGAAAGTGCCTGTGCTGTGAGTTGAGGAAAGAGAGAGAGTGTGTTGTGTTAATATAAACACTCGCTCTGTGACAGCAATGTGGTCACAGTGTGTGAAAAGGGACCTGGTTTGTGGTGACACTGTGGGTGAAAAAAGGCAGGGGGTGCTTTATAGATCTGTGTGAAAGAACAAAATTGGGGAGTGCATGAGGGCATGCAGAGGCAAGTTCCAGTTTTATGGGGAGCCCTATTTAAGAAAAAGAACACAGAACTATGAGCACAGAATTGCTAGGCTGCGTGCCTTCCAGGCCTGCGCGAGCAGGGGCCACAAAGCCTACATGTCATAGTGACACAGCAAATACATCTCTAAGGGTCTACTTAAGAGAAATAAAAGAAAAAGTTAGTCAAGATATTTTGTATAGTAAAACAAAAAGAAAGAAATAAAAGAAAAAACGAACATGGCACGTGGGTGCTGGGGGGCCCATAATGGAAGGACCCGAGGGTTTTAGAGTCTGCCAGCACTGAGTTAGAATGCTGTCCCTCAACAGCTGTGTTACCTTAAACAAGTTTCTTAACCTCTCTGAGCCTCAGCTTTCCCATCTGCAAAACGGAAATGAGGCCACCTACTTTACTGAGCTGTTGTGAAGATTAAAAAGACAAAGGATGTGAAGGCCCAGCATGGAGCCTGAGAGATAGTAGGTGCTCGGCAAGGCAGACTACTGATGTATTGGAAGGTGCCTGCAGGCACGCAAGGGCACTGACAGGGAGTGTGTGTGCAGCGTAGAGGGTGAGGGCAAGATGACCCACGCCTGTGGTGTTCAGGCCCCTGCCACGTGCCACATGAGCCCCTCCCTGGCCTGTCCCACCTCCCCACATCCCAGTGCACACAGGAGCCTGAACAGCCAGGCTCAGCAGCAAAGGGGGCGCCGGGAGGGCCTGGCTGCAGGGGGAGCCCCCTGCCCACCCACCGCCGCTCGCTTACTGGATGAACTGCAGCCCCTTCTCGATGTCCGCCTTCCGTTTCTGCCTCTCCATCAGTCTCTGGGGAGAGAGCACAGGCCACCATCAGCAAGCAGGGAATAGGGCGCCGTCTGCCCCCACCCACTTTGTGGGCCCGCAGTGGGCGCTCTCTCACTCCCAATCTCATCCCATTTCCCAGGGGAAGGGGATCCCTGACGGCAGTGCCCACATCAGGGCGCTGTCCTCCACGCCCACGCGCCCCTGGACTCGGAGTCTGTATGGCGCCCTGCTGCATGGAGGCCACCTGCCCTTTCTCACACACAGATTGGGCCAGATGCTGCACGGGGCACCTTCAAGTTCAAGGGAAAAATCTTGTTTTGACCATCAAGCTCAGTAGTCTGTGCTGCTGCCAGGGAAAAGAGATGCGGAGCACGCAAAACGAGGGCCGAGGACTGCATGTGACGATGGAGTGCCAGCACCTGGCCACGAGTTTTGTGTAAGGATCTTGCTGACTGTCTCAACAGTGCTGTGAGGTAGGGATCGTTTCATCCCCACTTTACCAAGGAGGAAACTGAGAGCCCCTCCATGAGCCGGCACGCGGCAGAGGAAGGATTCAAACCTTTCACACCCACCGGCAGCCCTCCGTGCACGGCTGATGGCCCCTGGCAACGGCCGCCCGAGGAGGAAGGCCAGGCAGCAGACGGCCACGGTGCACGCGCTCGCCTGTGCACAGCCAGGGCGTGACGCCCGGCGCAAGGAAGGCCTCTGGACCTTGGGCCACCTCAGCTTCCTCCCTCCGCAGCCCACCTGCTGACTGGCCAGCCATTGCCATTCGGTCCACAGGAGGCCACGCTGGGCAGATTCGGGGATGCTAGCGGTGACCCTGACATGGTTGCTGGCCGCAGGGAGCTTTCAGTCCGGTAGATAAACCAGCCCTTGCATTTGCGAGGCCCTGACACATGCCTGCTACGCGTCCACTTGCCCCCGAGGGGCCCTGGGTCTGGGCTCTGGGCTCGGACAGACCTGGGTGTGAAGCCCAGTGCTCACACTTGCTATGTTACTTTGGGCCTCCAGCTCCTGAGGTGAAAGTGGAGCTAATGGCAGCTCCTGCCATGTCAGCTGTCCTGAGAGTTCTAGAGACAGTGCTCCAACAAGTGTGGGAAAAGGTGTCACCCAACACTGCTCCTCTATCTTGCAAAAAGCTCTACAAGTGTTCCCTGGGATGGACATGACTGCCATCACCCCGTGCTGCCCGCCCCACGCCCAGCAGGCCTCTCGGTTGGTCGCTCTGTCCTCAGCTCACCTGTCTCTGAAACAAGCCCCTCATCATCCTCACACCGCCCAGCAGGCCCCCAGCCCCAACAGCCTCCTGGTCTTTGCTCTCACCGTTGCTTCCACTGACGAGCAGTCTCCTCTCTGTCCTGCAAGTGCAACTGCACCACCCTTGGAAGCCTGGCCGCTCCACCCAGGCTCTCCTGACCCCTTCAACCGGACCCATCCATCGCACACGCCTTCGCCCAGTGTTCACCAGGAGGCTGAGGAGCCACAGACGGGCAGACCCAGCCCTTGCCCCAGAAGATGGTTAATCTAGTAGGGGAGACAAGGGTGCGCCCAGGTGCCAAGCAGCACAGCCCGGCACCGACCGGACAGCTGTGGGAGGGGACAAGGCCTCTGCGGGCCTGAGCACCAGCACCACAGGGCATGGCCACAGCGAACGGCCGCCAAACCCTGCCATTTTAACCTGGGTCACAATCTAGCCTCTGTCCCTCCCCAGACAACTGGACCAGCCTCCTCACTGCCCCCCTAACCTCCTCAAGTACAGCGTGGGGGCCTTTCAAGCCTCTACTGCCTGGAGTCTCTGATGACTGTTTACCTTTGGCTGATCAAAATCTCCCCCTGCACCTACACCGCCTCGTGCCACAGGGAGCGATGGCCCTGTGACCCTCTCAAGCCCTGTGACCCTCTCAGAAAACCACGGTGGTCGGAGAGAAACATTTCTGCATCAGTCCTCCAGCCCCGGAGTCTGAGCAGATGTAAGTTGCAAACACTGCCATAACCACCCCGCACGGCAGTTCTTACGAAGTCTCAATTCTATGCCAAGGAATAAATGTTCTCTGCTCCAGGTGGTATCGATAATTCTCACACAGCCTGGCCATTCATTCACCTCTCTGACCTCCTCAGCTGACTGGCTGTGTGACCCCAAGCAGGTTACTCTGCCTCTCTGAGTTATAGTTTCCTGCATTGTAAAATGGGAGGACAAACGGCGTCCACTATCACGATTAACACCTAGGAGGCACTCATTTCAGGGCCTGGTACTTAGCAGGCACTTAACAAACAGTGGCTATTAGTAGACCAGAATTCCTATGCTGGACGTTCAATTCAACATTTGCTACATGCCCACTATATGCAGATGAGAAAGCTGGGGTCCTGCCCCTCCAGCCAGGCCTCACAACCTAGTCAGAGACAGGGACAGATATTCCAACGACTCCACCCCAAACCAGACTCCTGTAGTAAAAATAGACTGGGATTAGGCACAAAGAAAGTAGAAGCTCCTCAAAGGGAGCAACATTTAAATTGGGCTTTGAAGGATGAATAGGAGTCAGTTTCTTGGTGTCAGGGAAGGGAGGCCTTCTGGCAGACTACATGGGATGGTTTATGAAATCACCATCATCTCCCACATTTCATCCGATGCCAAGTGATGACCCAGGGGGCTGGGCCCTGATCGGACCCACATTTGAGAGATAAGGAAAGTGACTCTCGGAGAGGTCACAAGGTCCGTAGCCAGCAAGTGGGAGCCAAGCCTGGAACAATGACTTAGGATCGGACACTCTGATGCTCTCCCTCCTCAAAGGCACAGCAGAGGCAGAATCACTCAGCAACCTTCGCTGGCACCTGAGCCTGCATTTCCACAACTGCTCACCCCCAGAGAAGGCAGATATGGGTGTGGTATGATTCCAAGGGAGGTTTCTACACAAAAATATTATGCTTCTCCCGATTTCCTGCCTCAGGGTCTACACACGAACCTCTTTAAGTCATTTTGTGCTGAGCATAAAGGCCCCAGACGGGGCTGGCAAATGGAGTTCACCTTACAGAGCAACACTGCCAGGCTGATAGGCCGGCGGCGGCATCCTGAGGGGGAGGGCTGAGTTGAGAAGGATCCCCAGCCCTAGCGGTGGTTTACTGAAGGAATGCACAAAATGCAATGTCTGCCATCAAGAAGGGATGCCCAGTGGAGGCACATCTGTCCTCATGCCCTGGGCCTCAGACAGCCCTCTCCCCCATTAGTAGAACTATTGCTAAAAGGCACAGTAATACAAAGTGACACCAGGTCAGAGGCCCAGGTCTGACCGGAGCCCAGGATGCAGAGGGAGGGGCCTGGAGGAGTCCCGGTTGTAAGGGACAGCGGCAGCTCGGGGGGAGGGAGCCACCATGCCCCTTCCTTCTGGAAGATTCTGGCTCCTCCAACCACACTGGTTAGACTCTTCTGTGCCAAGGGCAAATACAGACACAGAAAGGGAGGGTTTCATTCAGCTCAGCTCAACCATTCATTCATGTGCCTCTCCCGCTTGGCGACACAGAAGGAATAGGTTGCTTAGGCCCAGTCCTGCCCTGAGAGAACTCCTGGTCCAGTGGGAAGGAGACAGGTGAGCCAATGGGAGCCAGCAGCCGTGGGGCAGGGGCCTGGGAAGGGACAGGCGGGAGAGCTGGGTCGACAGGGGAGGCCAGGAAGCCTCCGCAGGAGGTGGTCCTTGGGCTGGCCAGCGAAGGAGAATGGCAAGTTTCTTGGGAAAACTGGGAGGGGAAGGATATTCCTAACCAGAAGCCTGCCAGAAGGATGCGCACTAGGCTCAGCTTGGACACCCCAACTCCCCATGGCACCCTACAATTTGCACAGCCATGATGATGGAGACGCCCAGGCCTGTCCCTCCTCCAGTAGCCTGGCCCACGACCAGGAGAAAGCCCAAGAGTCGGGGGCAGCAGAGGAAGGAAACCCACCTGGGTACCCAACATGCACCAGGGGCCCTGCTGAGGACAACGGTGACACAGACCATCCCAAGAGCTACACAGGATGGCTCTACGTCTGGCTTTGCCTGACCATGCCCTAACACAGAAAGCAGACGACCAGGAGCTTGTGACATGCCACACCCTGGGGCAGAGGGGCAGGCAGAAATAGAGACATTGCCCAGAAGAAAAAAACCACAGAGGCCAAGAGGACAGCAAGCCTTGTGAGCTGGGGAAATGTGGGGACCACACACATCCTGTTACTCACTCGCTCGCTAAACTCGAGTGGGTACTAATCTGGGTGCAAAAGCCCTCCCCTCACTGTCTTGTAGGGAAACCAAACTATAGGGACAGAGTTACCATAAATGAAATAGGAGCTTCAGTAGAGGCACCTACCCATCCACCTATCCATCCAACCATCCATTCATGAAATGAGCACCTAAGGAATATCTTTTTTTTTTGAGACAGAGTCTCACTTTGTTGCCCGGGCTAGAGTGAGTGCCGTGGCATCAGCCTAGCTCACAGCAACCTCAAACTCCTGGGCTCAAGCGATCCTTCTGCCTCAGACTCCTGAGTAGCTGGGACTACAGGCATGCGCCACCATGCCAGGCTAATTTTTTTCTATATATATATTTTTAGTTGTCCAGATCATTTCTTTCTATTTTTTAGTAGAGACAGGGTCTCGCTCTTGCTCAGGCTGGTCTCGAACTCCTGACCTTGAGCGATCCACCTGCCTCGGCCTCCCAGAGTGCTAGGATTACAGGCGTGAACCACCGCACCCGGCCAGGAATATCTTAAATGTTCTACGCCTCCTAGGGATTTAGCAATTAACAAAGCTGACAAAGTCTCTCTTAGAGCATATGTTCTAAGAGAGAGGCACACAACACATAAAAATATAATGTAATACAGGAAGGAAACACACAACAAATTAAAAATAATGAAACAGAGTGACAGAGTGCTATAATTATAAGGTAGCCAGGAAAGGCCACTTTGACATTTGAATAGAGACCTACATGATGTAAGGGAGTAAGCCATGTGAATGTCTAGTGGAAAAGGCAGAGGGAACGGCAAGTGCAAAGGTCCTGGGGCAGGCGCCTGGTTGATGTATTTGAGGAAGTACAGGAGGCTAGTGTGGCTGGAGCAGAGTGAGCAGTGGGGAGATGGGAGATGGGAAGGTCAGAGATTAGCAGGGAAGGCCATACATAGATGTTTCATACGTGAGGCAAAGACTGGATTCCACCCTAAGCCAGAGGAGTTTTGAACAAAAGGGTAGCTTTTGTTCTACAAGAAAATGAGTTGTCATTAAATAACTGAGATTTATTTAAATCTTACTACAACCCTGTCAAGCAAGGAAAACAGTACTCAAAGAAGCTAGGAAAGTTGTCCAAGGCCACAGTGAGCCTGGAGCCTGGATTCAAAGGGACAGGGGAGATGAACATCAGGCAACCTGAGTAACGACATGCCAGGAGAGCAAAGCCCCCAGCCCATGTGGCACCTAACACCCCATACCCTTCCTTCCTCAATCTCCCTCCTCTGGGAAGAAAATTCTTATAGATGGTTGTTATGAACTGAATGTTTGTGCCCCCCAAAAATTCCTATGTTGAAGCCCAACCCCTGTATTTGGAGATAAAGCCTATAAGGAGGTAATTAAGGTTAAATGAGGCTATAAGGGTGGGTTTGATATTCTGTTATGGCAGCCTAAGCAGACTAATACAGATTTTGGTACTGAGAAGGGGGGCACTGCTATAAAAATACCTAAATATGTACAAGTGGCTTTGCAACTGGGTGGTGTGCAGAAACTGGAGGTGTTTGGGGGTGCATGTTAGAAAAAGCCTAGGTAGCCACGAAGGGACGGTGGGTAGAAACATGGATATTAAAAGTGATTCTGGGCCGGGCGCAGTGGCTCATGCCTGTAATCCTAGCACTCCGGGAGGCCGAGGTGGGCGGATCGTTTGAGCTCAGGAGTTCGAGACCAGCCTGAGCAAGAGCGAGACCCAGTCTACTAAAAAAAAAAAAATAGAAAGAAATTAGCTGGACAACTAAATATATAAATATATATATAAAAAAATTAGCTGGGCATGGTGGCACATGCCTGTTGTCCCAGCTACTTGGGAGGCTGAGGCAGAAGGATCGCTTGAGCCCAGGAGTTTGAGGTTGCTGTGAGCTAGGCTGACGCCACGGCACTCTAGTCCAGGCAACAGAGTGAGACTCTGTCTCAAAAAATAAATAAATAAATAAATAAAGGTGATTCTGGTGAGGTCTCAGAAAGAAAAAAAGGAGAGCTGGAAAGAAAGCCTCTACCATCTTAGAGAACACAAATACTATCATGAGCAGAATGCTGGTAAAAATACAAACATTAAAAGGTAATTCTGGTAAAGCTGCAGAAGGAAATGAGGAACATGTTATTGGAAACTGGAAGAAAGGCTATCCTTATAAAGTGGTAAAGAACTTGCCTGAATTGCGGAAGGTAGAACTTGTGAGCAATGAAACTGGGTATTTAACAGAAGAGATTTCTAAGCAAAGAATTAGAGGCACAGCATGGGTCCTCCTTACTGCTCCTGGTAAAATTTGAGAGAATTATTAAGCAAGAAGGAACCAGAATGTGAAGATTTGCAAAATTCTCAGCCTATCCACATTGTAAAAAATAAAAAGGCTGGTTCTGAAGAGAACACTAAAGGTATGGCTGAACAATCACTTAGCAGGGAAATTAGTGAAGCTATGAACCATGGATCTAACCTGCCATTTCAGCAGAAGCCAGGAAGAGAGAAGACAACAGAGACATTGCCAGTTCGAACTAAAGGGGACAGAGAAAGTAGGATAGAATGAAGCAAGACTGTTGGACCTCTGAGACTCTACAGGATGGTACCATATATTTATTTGGCTGTGAATATGCTTTACCCTTCAAGAAAAGGAAAGAAGCCAAGCACAGTGAATTGCACCTATAATCCCAGCAATTTGGGAGGCTGAGGCAGGAGGATCACTTGAGGCCAGGAGTTTGAGACCAGCTTGGGCAACATAGTGAGATCCTGTCTCTAAAAAAAAATTTTTTTTTTTGAGACAGAGTCTCGCTCTGTCACCCCGGCTAGAGTGCAGTGGTGTCATTGTAGCTCACTGCAACCTCGAACTCCTGGGCTCAAGTGATCCTCCTGCCTTAGTGAGTAGCTGGGACTATAGGTGCATACCACCATGCCTGGCTGATTTCTATTATTTGTAGAGACAGGGCTGGTTTGGTCAGGCTGGTCGTGAACTCCTGAGCTCAAGCAATCCTCCCACCTTGGCCTCCTGGAGTGCTAGGATGTAGGCATGTGCCACCATGCCTGGCCTCTAAAAATTTTTTTAAAAAAATTAGCCAGGTATGGTGGCACACAACTGTGGTCCCAGCTACTTGGAAGGAGAGGCCAGTTGACCACTTGAGTCCAGGAGCTTGAGGCTAAAGTGAGCTATGATCATGCCACTGTACTTTAGCCTGGGCAACAGAGTGATCCCATGTCTAAAACAAAAATTAATATGATTTAAAAAAAAAAAGGAAAGAATGACCCCAAAGTTGATTCAGAGGTCATCAGGGCTGCCTCCTTGCTTTCAAAGCAAGGAGGCTGCCACCTCTGTTTCAACAGGCCAAGCTACCACCTAGAGCCTTGTGGGCAGAACCATGCCACAGAGCTGTGGGTCCCAAAGGAGGATCATCAAGCCAAAGACGATTATCCTCAAGCCTTAAAATCTTATGGTCCAGCCTGGGCAATACAGTGAGACCCCCATCTCTACAAAAAATTTAAAATTAGGTGTACATGGTAGTACATGCCTATAGTCCCAGCTACTCAGCAGGTTGAGGCAGGAGGATCGTTTGAGGCCAGCCAGGAGTTTGAGGTTGCAGTGAGCTATGATCACACCACTGCACTCCAGCCAGGGCAACACAGCAAGATCCTCATCTTTAAAGAAAAAAAATCTAACGGAATTTGCATTGCTAGGGTTTGAGGTTTTGGACTTGCTTGGAACCCGTCATCTCTTTCTTCTTTCTGATTTCTCCCTTTTGGCATGGCAATGTCTATCCTATGCCCGTCCCACCATTATATTTTGGAAGCATATGACTTGTCTGGTTTCATAGCTTCACAGCTAAAGAGAACTTATGCCTTAGGATGAATTGTATCTTGAGTCTCACCCCTATCTGATTTAGATGATATTTGATGAGACTTTGGACTTCAGACTTTAGAGATGATGCTGTAATGAGTTAAGACTCTTGGGGCTGTTGGGATGGAATGAATGTACTTTTTGATAAGGACATGACTTTTGGGGGACCAGGGGTGCAATGTTTGTGTGCTCCCCAAATTCATATGCTGAAGCTGTCATCCCTAATGTGACTGTATTTGGAGATAGGGCCGAGAAGGAGGTACCTGTAATTAAGGTTA
>RJWJ010007050.1:0-59364 GCA_004363605.1 Indri indri | reverse complement strand
GAGGGGAACCTCGAGGAGGAGGTCGCTCACTCTAGGTGTTAAAGGTCAAGTACAGCATTGGGGAAGCAAGTGGCTGTGTCATGGGGAGAAGAAGAAGGACATGATGGGCATTGGTTGTTTTGCTGGTAACGTCTTTCATTTTTTCTAAAAGTTATTTCCTTTCTAGACTCCCAGCACATGTGCCTCTTTTGAAGGGGACAATAGGCAAACACCTAAGTAAAACACACTGAATGTCAATGTGACAAATGCTATAAAAATACCACAGGAAAAGGGGGAGAATGCTGGGGTGGTGGAGGGAAGAGGGGATTTGCAATTTTAAATAGGGTGGTCGAGAAAGACTGAGACACTTGAGCGAAGATCGAAGGAGGAGAGGGAAAATGCTGCGACAGTACCTGTGGGAAGAGCCTTCTAGGCAGAGGGAACAGCAAGTGCAAAGGCTCTGGGGTGGCAACTTACCTAGTTTGTTCAAGGAACATCGAGAAGGACCGAGTAGCTGGAGGAGAGTGAGCAGGAAGGATGCTGAGAAGAGGTGACGTCTTCAGGGGTAATGTGTGCCCGGTCACTACTGGTTTTACTGACAATGATAATGGTGATGCAGGAGGAGCTGTTGACGGTTTTTGAGTGAGTGGAATGGCAGGCTGGCGTCTGTAACCACTGTCTCCAGCCCCGGATGGTTAGAACTCCTCTAGCTTTTCACGGGCAGGCCCAGCTCAGTACCTCTTGGTTCCTGATCCGTTGCTGATGTGGGCAGAGGCATGCTGGCAGCCTCACCCCCATCAGGTGGCAGGTAGGAAGCCAGCTGAAGCCCTGAGTGAGAGCAGGCATGTACCCTGAAGGACACCCTCTCTTCCACCCTCACAGTGTTTTCTTGGCGTATATTTCTGAGTTTCTTCGATTTCCTGCTTGGCGCTGATGTTCCTGCTGGCACTGCAGCCCTGTCGGCTGGGTCCTGGGATCTGCTTTGTTCTTGCCGTCGTCCTGTCCAAGCCCACCCGTGTGTTGCTGGGGGTCAGTGTTGGTTCTGGGCTGTGTCCTGCAGCTGTTGGGGGCTCTGTGCTGAGTAGAGAGTCAGGAATAGCCACCGTACTGCTGAGGCCTCCTTTTCTGGTTACTGTCTTCCCCCTGCTGTGTCTCCTGGGATAACAGACTTGGAGACTCAAGCAGTCATGAGTGACCCTGCTTCTGCAGACATGGGCTGGACCTCGGGCAGGGCGATGGCACTCGGGTTCCCTCTAGCCTGGATTCCCCTGTCTCTGGTCTTTCCCTTTAGTGCACGTTGCTGACCCACTGAGTTGTAAGCGCAGGCCAAACCCCAAAGGGAGAGGACGGTGACCCAGGGGAGGATGTGGAGACTCAGACCAGCGTGACGGCCATGCAGACAGAGAAGGAGGACAGAAGTGAGGGGTCTGGGGAAGGAAGCCTCCGCAGACCATGGTTCAGTTGGCTTGTGGTGACTCAACAGAAACTCAGAACCCAGATGAGCATTTCAGCATGAATATTAATTCAGAAGCCGCAAAGGCAACTAGTGCTTTCAGAGAGTGTTATAGCCAAGACGTGACCAAGTTATGCAAAGAAGAACACGTCTGCTGTGGAGACCTGGGAGTGTACAGGTGGGGCTGGGTCAACATGGGTCCAGGTCAGATGGTCTGGCTAATGTTTACTGGAAGGGTCGGCCACAGGGTCACTTCTGTGATGACACAAGTGCACACACACACTCTCGGTATCTCTCCTTTACTCGCTCCTTTTGTTTCTGATTTTAGTTGCAGTTACTTCTGTATAGATCTAAAACACCAACTTTTGATGCCACCAACAGGATCAATTATAGCACAAATAGGCCTGATTCTCAAACATATAGAGCAGAGGTTGAGATGATAAAGTTTTCTGCAGTTTTCTCCCTGACATCAGCAATAGGATCCTGACTTCTAGGGACACACATAGAGGCTTTTCCCAATCTAGTGTGAATCAAGGTATGCTGTTGGGCCCTTCCGGTCTCAGACAAGAGTAATCAGGATGAAAAATGTTAGTATAACAAAAATATAATATTGGCATGATCCCAGAAGGTGGCTAAATGAAAAGGATGTTCCCTCTTTGAAGAAAAATGGTAACTTATTTAAAGTAAGTGGTCTCCCCAGGCCTACCACTTACTTTCCTGGGAAATGGATTAATTCGAGTTAACCTTTATTGAGTTTCCAGAATATCCTATGAAATGCTTGAAAATTTTAAAATATGTAGGTAATTCACTGACATGTTTCAACATTTAAAAGCTGCAAAAGAATATACAGTGAAAATCCCCCTCCCACCCCTCCTCCTTCAAGCAGCTGGTTTCTTTCCTCAAGACAACCCATATTCCCAGTTTCTTATATATTTTGTGAATATACCACATAGTGTGCTCAATCAGTGTTAATAATCTTAAGGAAAAACAAGATGCCTTTTCTCTTTTTGAGGACTTTGTGTTTCATAAAACACAGTGAGCCAATCAATCACTTACAGCTGTATTTTAGAAACTTTATTATAAATCCAATGATTACAAAATTCCTAGATGCCGTAGTGTATGTATTTGCTACGCAGAGTCTGGTCCTCAGACTAGCAGTGCTAATGTGACCTGGGAGCTTGTTAGAATGCAGAATCTCAGGTCTCAGCCCACACCTCCTGAATCAGAATCAGCATTTTATATATTGGCAGGTAATTTAGAGGCATGTGGAAGTTTGAGAAGCCACTGCTATCTGTCATTTTCACAGCATTGGCCTCAGGTGGCAGAGTGACTATGAGGCCCACATGGAATGAAGAAAGGGAGAGAGTGTCTTGGAAGTAAAGCTCTGTTCCTCATGTTCGTTTTTCCAAGACCTGTTTTGTTGCTAAAATTAAATGACGGTGATCTCTTCTTAATTTGCAACCACAGATTAAGGTGCGCTATAAACTTCGTACTTTTTATTTAAGAAAACTATTTTTATTTGTATGAATTTAGGGGGTACAAGCGTAATTTTGTTACTTGGATATATGACATAGTGGTGAAGTCAGGGTTTTTAGTGTATTCATCACTGGAATAACTGACAGACTTTGTACCCATTAAGTAATTTCTCATTATCCACCCCTCTCCCACCCACCCCGACCCTCCAAGTCTCCACTGCCCATCATCCCATGCTTATGTCCATGTGTACACATTATTTAGCTCCCACTTATAAGTGAGGACATGCAGTATTTGTCCTTCTGTGTCTGAGTTTTTTCACTTAAGATAATGGCCTCCAGTTCCATCCATGTTGCTGCAAAAGGCATGATTTTATTCTTCTTTATGGCTCAATAATATTCCATTGTGTATGCATACCACATTTTCTTTATCCAATCATCTGTTGATGGACACTTAGGTTGATTCCGTATCTTTGCTATTGTGGATAGTGCTGTGATAAACATGAGTGCAGTATCTTTTTGGTACAATGATTTCTTTTCCTTTGGGTAGATATTTAGTAGTGGGATTGCTGGGTCGTATGGTAGGTCTATTTTTAGTTCTTTGAGAAATCTCCACACTATTTTCCATAGAGGTTGTACTAATTTATATTCCCACCAACAGTGTATAAGAGTTCCTTTTCTCTGAATCCCCACCAATATCTATTATTTTTTTTTCTTTTTAATAATAGCCATTCTGACTAGTATAATATGGTATCTTACTGGGGTTTTAATTCTCATTTATCTGATGATTAGTAATGTTGAGCATTTTTTCATATGCTTATTGGCCATTTGTCTTGCTTTCAAAAATGTCTATTCATGTCCTTAGCCTACTTTTTAATGGGATTACTTGTTTTCTGTTGTTGGCGTTATTGCTGTTGTCGTTGAGTTGTTTGAGCTTCTTGTATATTCTGGATGCTTTTGATTTTTAAATTCAGAAATCTTCATCCCTGTCTCTTTCCCTCCCTTTTCATAAATTGTTCTTAAATCTTTGGCACTTGCTGTTGCTTCTTTGCTGGTCCTGATTGGATAAGTGGTAAACAAATATTAATAGAAAAATATAGACACAGCCAATCAAGTTTCAATTGACCACATCTATTTTGATGAACATATATGTTTATGGTTGTGGTTTATATTTTGTTTTGCAATAGGTACATCTTATTGAACTTCACATTTCTGAGCAATTTAGACTTGCTTTAAATCAGTTAATGTGATGGAATTAAATAGTTACTGGGATACTAGAAAAACAAAATAGCCAATAAACCGTAATTTTAAACTCTTTAAAAGTTGTCAAACTTCTCAAGGTGAAAGAAAAAAGGAAACTTGTTTGTTTTGTGTAAGTGAAGGAATAGAGGACAGAAATTGCAGAAGGCTTCTCTGATAGAAGAACCTGTAACTAATGTGAATAATTTGAATATGACCTTTGTTTGACTATAAATTTGTAGAAAATGTTACAAAGAAAGAAATTAGAAAGTTGGTCATAGAACTATCTTAGTTTTGTTCTGTTTTGCTTTTTTTTTCTTCTGTTAGATAGATACTTAAATGTTTCTAATCACTGAATGTCTTATATTCTAAAAAGCAGGTGAGCTAAACAAATATGTAATTCATCTTTAAAGCAATGTGAGCAGAGTACTTTCCTGGTTGTGTTGTAGCAGTTGATGAGTGACAACTGGCAGAAACTGAAGCAAATTCAGAAAACAACCCAACTCTTACAAGTGAGACCAGTTAAGCCTCTGACCTTGGGGCCTGTTCTCCTGCTGATGGGGCAGAGGCAGGGATCATCCTGGGGAAGACTCTAGGGATGAGGGGAGAATGGATTTTGAGTGTGGAAAAGTGAAATGTTACTAATACGATTTAGCGCTGAAATGAATGAGAACCCTTTGGCAGTGTATCATTGAAAGCTTTAAAATAATTTGCCCGTCTGAGTAATTACTCACACCTAGAGTAATTCTAAGTCTAGAAAATGATTTCCAAGCAAACGCTTGACATCTAGAAAAAGATTTTGTATAAGGTATTCTCTAAAGGGTAATTTATAACAAAGAAAAATTGCAAGTGAGTTGTCTAACAAGGGAATGGATACATAAATTATAGTACCAGATCCATGTGATGGGCTATTTTACAGCTAAGATAATACTTAGGATATGTTTTAAATTAGGTATGAAGCAGAATAAAATTCTATGGAAAAAAGACAAGAAGGAAATGTAATGGTGATTGTGTATATGTGATGAAATCTTAAACCATTCCGGATCTGATATATAAGCTACAGTGAGTCTGTATTACCTCAAAAAGCAGAGGAAAAATCCTCACTTCAAATAAAAAAAAAAAAAAAAAAAAAAAAAAGAGCAGGAGTTGAAAATGAATAGAAAACTTGGTTGCCTTTATTCAGTGGAGGCTGTTAATGATGAATGCTTTAAACCTGAGGTGTTCCAGGCATTTTTGTAAATGCTGTAGCTGTGTAGTGTCAAGGTTAAGGTGTGCTGGGGTTGGAGTTGGTTATGTGGGGAGGATCCAGGAGAGGAGAAGTGAAAACGTTCTTAACCTAGGACGTGCACAGTTTGCAAGCCCTGCCCCCATGCACTCTTGGTATTTGTAATTTGCAGTGATGACGATCTGTGCCTCTGGTGTTAGCCAAAGAGCTGGCTGCTGGCATGGACAGCCATGGATGACTTAGTGACCAGTGGCTTGTAAAATGCCACAGAATGCCCCGGTGGCTCATTTTTAATTCCCAGGAAGTTGCTTATAACTTTAAAAAGATAAGGCAAAAGATCCGACTGGGGGTGTGTCCAGAGCACAAGTGGCCCCCAGCCCTGCCTTTGTAGAAAGCCTGGAGAGCAGTGGAATGTACTAGCTTTCTGTAGCCCGGGGAGGTAAGGGTTTGTTTTCCACATGCTTTGAACAGCCACTTGGGCATAATAGATTAATTCTGAAAGTATGTTTCCTTTGCATTCAGAAACTTCATTTTTATGCATTTCTATTTCTTGTTAAAGACAACGTGGCATGTAATACAAAGTGGTAACCATAGATTTTAAAAATTTCCCTGGAACTCTGCCGGAGTAGCTCTTCAAAGTGTTTGTTTTCAGCCTGTTTTAAAAGTGATTTGAAGAGAGTAGCTTTGAAGGTTTTCGTCCCTACTTTTTCATGTACAGTGTCTCGTTACGTAAAGTCAGCGAGCTGAGCGTATGCACGTGAGCACATGTAATTATAATTGCCTCAAATTTAAGCCTGCCTATGCCACAGTGAAAACTCAACCTATGGGCACGGTGTGACAGCCCTGGTCCTGGCAAGCGCCAGGAGTCTTTTTCATGGACAAGTGCACATTTAATAATGTCAAAATGGAAGTTAATCACACTGGCATCTATTCTCGAATTTGTCATTTGGCTTGAAAGTGATCTGATGTCATGGAGAAAGAAGGTGAGTTGGACTGGCATCAAGTCTTAATGGTGTAACTGTGGGCTGAAGCTGAGTTGCCTCCTTGAAGTCACTGCTGCTGCTTCCTGAAGGGCAGGCTTCGTAAAGTGGGCTGTTGCTGAACTGCTCAGTCCTC
This sequence comes from Indri indri, assembly GCA_004363605.1. Taxonomy (NCBI): domain Eukaryota; kingdom Metazoa; phylum Chordata; class Mammalia; order Primates; family Indriidae; genus Indri; species Indri indri. The sequence goes on along the minus strand of RJWJ010007050.1, from coordinate 52,880 downwards.
AACAGGAAAGGGAAATCTTAGAATTCACACAAGGAGTGTGACAGTCGACACCGATAGTTGCCCTGGTAGGCTGACAATGTCAGGTCACAGTGCCACATTGTCAGGCCAAGGGAAGGTCCCCGAAGAACTGAGGGATCCCCGTCTATAGCTGCAGAGAGAATGCTGCTATTGCCTTGCAGCCCTGCCTCCCTCTGGAAGGTGCCGTGATCCCTGGGCAGAGGCCTGAGTGTTTCTGGCCACAACAGATCTTCATTTGTATTGGGCTTCCCTCTCTGCTCATGAAATGCTTTGCATAGATTACCTCAGAGTATTTTGGAGAGCATAATCCCTTTCTGTGAACCAGTGGCTTGAAACTTGTCAGCCAAGATAAAGAGTACAGTCTTCTTGATGTTCCCTGGTCCTTTGGGGATTAAGTCAGTGACCTTGGTTTTCCCACGCCGTACCTTGGTCTGCTTCTGTGGTTGCCGCACAACACAAAAGGGAACGCTCTTCCCATACAGTGTACCTAAGGTGAGCGCAAAACCCAGCCTTTGGTGCTAATTTCGAAGATCGTCATGGAGGTCTGCCTAACTTTGAAACTTAGAAGAATAAATAGAAATTTCTAAGATTGTTGACACGAAATTTTCACCTTTAAAACCAACAAATCTTACCATGGTGTGAATTACCTCTGGACTCTAGTTTGTGAGCTCAGTTCTGTTTTGTTCCCCACTGGTCTAACTTTCGGTGCTCGGACTGGTATCTGGAATATGGCAGGTGCCTAATTGATGTTTCTCAAATGAGAGCATTTCTATTTCACAGAATTTAACTCTAGCCATACTTTTCCTACTAATATTAAATTTAATCAAGATATTACTGGTGTTTAATATAATTTGGATTTTAGCCATAGCTGGCATATACCAGAGAGCCATTCATAAAACCCACCCTAACACTGATTGCTTTCAGAGGTTCCTTTTTACTTTCTATGGCTGCCTTTGAAACAGACACCATTGTGCAAGGTTTCTGCTGGACTGACGTTTTTAGAAGACAATGTAGATTAATTCTGTATTAAAGTTCAGAAGTGATTCTAAACTACCAGCCTCCCTTGAAGTCTCATTACTTATTAAAATGCCATTTCTATTCAGATTCTCTTTTTTTTTCTTGCCTCATTTTCAGTAACTACATTCTTATTAGCAGACTCAGGCATTTGAAAAGTAATTCATTCCCACGGTGGGAATTACAAGTCCGTACGGGAAGGCGTGCTAGTGTTGGCTTAGATTTGTGGGGCTACGAGGCACCTTCCAGGATGTACTTTAGCCCCTACGATTCCCTTTAGACAGAGGCATCTTAAGCCAACCCCGACAGAGGGGTTAGCAGGCCTCCAGGGAAGGGGAGGTACATGCTTTACTCCTCGCCACTTCTGTGGCAGAATTTGTCTTGATTCCTGAATTCTGAACTCAGTCAGTAGGTGGCTTTGTGATTTACGGCAATCTGCTTTACCTCTCTGTTTTCTCTTAATCTCTAACAGAAGGATAGCACTGCTTTGTTTACCAGCATTGCCAGAGGGGTCTGTGCAGGTGTATTATTTTGTTAGAGCTGTTATAACAAAGCAACAAACTGGTGGCTTAGGCTGCAGAAATGTGTTGTCTGGCAATTCCCAAGCTAGATTGACATGAAGGTGATGGCAGGGCTGGGCTCCTTTTGAAGGCTCTAGGGAAGGATTTGTTCCAGGCCTCTCTTCTGGCTTCTGGTGCCTCCTTAGCTTATGGCCACATAACTCTGGTTTCACATGGCATCCTCCGTGTGTGTGTGTGTGTGTGTGTATGTGTGTCAAATTTACCCTTCTTATAAAGACACCAGTCATGTTGGATTAGGGGCCCACCCTACTCCAGCATGACCTCATTTTAACTAATTACATCTGCAGTGAATTTATTTCCAAATAAGATCACGTTCTGAGGTACTGGGGATTAGAACTGCAACATGCGCATTTGGAGAGGACAAATTTCAGCCTGTACAGTGAGCAAAAAGGTCAGATAGGATGGAGAGGTCTGAAATAGCAGGCTGTTCTACGTCTCTCAAGTTCTCTATTCATCCTCAATTTTAGGAATCCAATATATCAGAAAACGCCAATGTGGGACATGCAGATTTGCTTTCTGACTGGAATCCTATTACAGAGAGTAGACAAAAGCAGACTTATGTGAAGTCTGATTTAAGTCATGATGTCTTTAGATCAGGACATTAGTGACCTCTAGGTCCTTTCTTGAATTTAGCTGCTACCATGCAGGGTGACTGGCTCCGGGCCTGGTGCTGTAAACAGGTGGCAACGCGGGAGCTCTGTCAGAGGGCTGCGGAGCCTTGTTTGTTTCCTGGCTTCTTTGAGATCCCAGATAGAAGCTATAATAGATGATCAAAGGCCTTTGTAATTACTTCCGCCAGCAATTCTTGCTAATGTCTGCAGAGTTATTCGTATGGCTCTTGCAGGGACTGTGTCTAATTTCACTTTACATGTAGACTTGGATGTTGGCTCTAATTGCCTTGGGCTCTTCACTTTCCTTAAGTCTAGGATTTTATGTAATAACCACCATTTCTGAGGTTGTTTCCGAGATCCCTGGGTGTAGGAGTATTATTTTCATATTTTGAATTAAACTTTTTATTAAAGTATGGCATACATATGGAAAAATGCATATATAAGAATACAATTCAATGAATTTTCACACACTGAACATACCTGTGTAACTGGCACCCCTATCAGGAAATAGAATCTGACCGGCAACCCCCTGTCCCACCTTCTTCTTGTCCCTGCACCCTTCCTGCTGTTCTGCATTCCATCAGCATCATGTTTTTTGCTTGATTTGGATTTTATATTCATATCTTAAAATATATTTAAATAAATTTAAAAATTAAATTTCACGTAGTCCCAAAGTACGTACTTTTTAATGCCTGACTTGTTTTGGTCGACATTATGTGAAGCTTCATCCGTGTTGTTGCCTATAGTTGTAATTCATTTATTCTAATTGTATGATATTTCAGTATAGCCTTCCTACTTTATTAATGAAATATACTGTCTTCTATATAGCTACCGTGTCAATATTGGAGTCGCTTTCCAAATGGTTTCCCACACTTCTCTTTTTGACACGTTCATATAATTCATTTGCCACTTGCAAAGATTCAAATGCCTACTTAACTTCCTTGGTGTTTGAAGGTCTCCCCACTCCGCTTTTTTCTATCTTCATGGGACATTTGAAGCTCATTTTGCCCCTTAATCACTATCTGCAGTAACTTTGAGGGGGGGGGGAACATCTGGTCTAGTCTTTTGAACATTCTAACATTAACGTGTGAAAAGAGAGATCTGAGCAATGGCAACACAGCGGATTAGGGAAGCCCTGGGAGCCACGACTGGATGAGGTAATATATTTTTGCTTCTCTTGCTTTGATTGCCATGGTAGGCAGAATCCAGTCAGGAAGCAAACTGTGATTTTGACTGTGATGCATTCTTTCTCATGGTAAATGGTTATAGATGCCCAGACGTGTAATGTGAGGGGGGATTTGCATTAATGGTTCTTTTTAGGAGAGAAATAGTGAACTTCTCCCTAACCAGTACCAATTTTTGCTTTTTCTAGCAAAGACGACTTAGCCTTCTGAATGTGAATTATATTATAGGTTTTTTCTTTTTGTCTTTGCCTACAATGAGTGTTTCATTCAGTACTTGACAGTAGTCCTTAAGATGGTAGAGATTAAGCCCATCTGGAAATCCGTGAATTATGATACGTGTAAAGCATTTAGAACAGTATCTGGCATGCAGAAAGTTCTTAGGTGCTGTGGTTGGCATTGTTATTCTTTGAAATTATTTGGGATTTTTCTTGTGCCAGTGGAGGGCCCAGGTTGGGTGGACTTCCATTGTATGGTTAATAATCACCACGCAGTACGGCAGCTGGAAAAGCTTGTCCGCTGAACCTGGCTGGCCACGACCATAATTCAGGCCTCCCTTTCTACCCCATTGCCTGTAGGAAATAAGGAATTCAGGGTGTGGAACAGCTTTCTCACTGCCTGGCTGCACCTGGGTGTGCCTCTGGAAAGGAAATCCAATGCCAGCACATGGAGCAGATGTTCCTGCTGTCAGATAACAAAGCCAATGCAGAAACCCATGTCTCGGGGCTAGAGTCTGGACTAAGTAAATACCCTCTAACAGTAATAAAACAGCACAGTAGGGCATAACTGCAGAGCAGTTACCAAAAAAGGAAAGCACTTCATACCGTGCCTATATGCTGCACTAGCAAACAGTTAGCATTTTGCTATACCTGCTCTTCTGTCACTCTCTCTCAAGTTTCAGACATCATAGCATTTCACCCCTAAATACTTCAGAATGCATCTCCTAAGAATAAGGACATTTTCCCTACGTTACCATAATGCAATATTGCACCTAAGAAAATTAACCATGATTCTGTTTTATCATCTACCATCTAGTACATTTTCAAATTTCCCTACTTATTTGAAAATCATCTTATAGCTTTGTTCAGCACTAGGATGCAAGTAAGGTTTATCCATTGCATTTGATTGTTACGCTTCTTCAATCTCTTTTAAGCAGTAACAAGCTCCATGCCTTCTTTTTGAGCTTTCTGAAGAGTCTAGGAAGGTTGTCTTAGAGAATACCCCATATTTTGGGTTTCTTGATGTTTCCTCGTGTGTCATTTACCTACTCCTCTATCCTGTATATTTCCTGTAAATTGGATGTTAGGTACAGAGGTGTTGAGTCATTCACTGTAAAAATACACTTTCCTTTGCAATTAGTAAGAATTTGTGGAGTGATATTTGGTAAAGTGCAAATATGTTGCTTCCCAACAACTTGCCAACACAGTTTTTAAGCTTCCTTGGGATTAAGTAGCCTAAATCAGCTGCTCTACTGGAGTTGCAAAATGGAGATTTTATAATTCTTTCTTTCATTCCTTCCACATTGAGCTGCTGATATTCTTTGGTAAAGAAGAGTTTTCCTTACATAAGCTTTTTCTGACTATTACTATGGATTCATTTTTATTTATTTAATATTTTATAATCAGTTACGGTCATTATCGTTTTGACACTCTACTTGTCCTTTAAGTTGAGCCCTGTGACTGATGGTGCCTTGTTCTCTGGCACTACCAGATGCCCTAGGCTCATCTTGCACTTTTCCCATCCCAGAGCTGAAATCAGTCCTTACTCCTCCAAGAATCCCTGGCTCCTTTTCGTGGAGAATGCAGCAAGAAACCCAGACCTGGATGCCACATGGGCTTGTCGCTAGTGGCGGAGGGGGGATGGGTCATACTACATTTGTTCAGTGGATAGAGCTAGGAAATATATTTTAGAAAATCGTGAGTTCATTCATATTTTAAAACCAAAGATTTTAAGAGGAATGTTCAAATGAATAAAGACACTCTGTTGGTATCTGGTGTTTCATGGGCTGTCCTCACTGCATCCTCTCCCTTCTTTGTTGGTCTTTCCCATGGACTCTTAGCTGTCCTTGTCTTGCCTTGAGTTTCTTCCATTTATTCATTTCGTCTCAAACTAAGGTATGGAATTCTTGGTTCTCAAAATGAGCTTAACTGTGATTTAGTGTCAGTGACTAGAAAAGAATATCTGTAGACAAACAAGAACACCCACCCTGGATGAAGTACAGATTAGATCTCAAGGATATAAGAAATAGCAGCAACAACAATCACAAAATCTCTTACCGGTTAATATGTGCCAGGTGGTGTCTTGAGTACTTCCCAGCTGTTAACACGTCGATTCTCAAAGCGACCCTATGACATAGTTGCTGATATGTCGTCCTCCCAGTACTGATGAGGGAGCTGAGCCACTGAGGTTGTCAGTTGCACAGATAGACACCTTAGATCTGTCAGAGCTGGCTTTGCACACAGGCAACTGGCTCTGCCGTCCATAGACTTAACCAGCATATACTTGTACCCGTTGATATCCCCAGAAGAGTGTGTGCATTTTGTGGCCTGTTCTTGACCTCTTTATGGGCCAGGTCTATTTGCAACATATCTTCTTCACCCTGAGTTGGTGGCAAAGCCCATACAGAGGGAACCCAAACCCAAAACTCCAAAAAGATGAAGGGAAGGCTTTGGCCTCCTGCTACAACTGGGATAGGGAGAGGTGGCTAAACAGAGTTGTTCATTTTTTCCCAGTGTGATTTTTGTTTGTTTTTGGCTTCCTTTTCCTTTGAGGAATTTGAGTTAGTTAACTGACAAGTTCCCCTTGTATAAGAGTGGAGCCATTTAAAGTAGTTTCTTAACTATTGGCAATTAGCTTAAAGACTGCTTAAGTTCAGAAGTGTTCAGAGTGTTCCAGCAGTGGGCATGTAGATATGGGGCGTTGGCTCTCTTTAAGAATCAACTTTGTTTGAGCCAGTTATAAAACTGAGGAACCTGAGAAAGGATTTAGTGGTAACTGAACATTGCAAAAGCAAAGAGGAGACTGAAGAATTCATCTAGTAACTTATTTGTCAAAGTACTTTTCCTTAAGATTTTTGCGACTTGAAGCATTATCCTTTCTCCAACTTTCTGTCACTGCTATGGTAGAAGGATGATCAGAGACAAGTGGGAGTGGATGGGAGGCAGCCCTCTGCAGAAGGCTAAGCAGTGGGGGCTGGGACTCCCTGCAGGAGGAAGTCAGCCTATCAGCGCCCCTTGATTAATGCAGGGAGCAGCAGAAAAGTCCATTAAAAACAACTCCAGCAAGATCCAGAGCATTGCCAGGTGGAAGGGCCTCTGCCTTTTCAATGCATGGATGCACCTTAGGTGAAGTGTTTTGACCGGGGTGGAATGCGGCCCATTTCCATCTTCCAAAATCAAATGTTTCCAGAAGGTGCTCTCCTACTCCTATATACATAAACACTGCCCGAAGGTGAACCTGCCCCAGTGTAAAACAGGCTACTTGTATTTGCCTACTTCGTGTTAATTAAACCAAAGGACATTACATCCAGAAAACAGAAAGCTGCCATCCATTCTATCCATGATCAGAAAGGCAAGGAGAAGGGTGGGTGGGCATCGGGCCTGTGGATATCAGACCTCTCTCATTGCAGTCCCAGTCCTCACTCTGCTCCCCCAGCCTCAGGAGGGGGAAAGGAACCACCTGAAATCGAGCAGCCATGGTGCCATGAGCTCTGAGGTATCATGAAGCAATGGATTTTTAAAATCTGGTGTTCCTCTCCCTCCTTCCCTTTTCTCGGTCTTACTCCAGGGTGTCAACTCTGAGCGGGGCTGGCCTCCCTTCAGGGCCAGGACAAGGGGAAAGGGGTCACACACTGTCTGAAGGAAGGTGCCAGATGAAATAGGACCTCTTCTCTTTTCGTATGGGAAGACGTATTAGTTTTCTATTTTGCCATAGCAAAATACCACAAACTGGGTGGCTTGAGCAACAGGGATTTATTTTCTCACAGTTCTGAAGGCTGGCAGTCCCAGCGCAAGGTGTTGGCAAGGTGGGTTTCCTCTGAGGGTGTGAGGGAGGGATCTGTCCCTCACCTCTCTCCTAGGCTTGTAGATGGCTGTCTTCTCCCTGAGTCTTCACATCGTCTTCTCTCTGGAACTGTCTATGTGCAAATTTCACTTTTTTGTAAGTCATGTTTGATTAAAGCCCAGCCTGATGACTTCATTTTAACTTAATTACCCCTGTAAAGACCCTATCTCCAAATACAGTCATATTCTGAGGTACGTGGGGATTAGGACTTCAACATGTGAATTTTGGGGGCATACAAATCAGTTCGTAACTGGACCTAAAGAAACACATCCTGTTATTTGTTTTGAATATTAAAAATCATGAATATATGTGCAACTTAAGCTGTTAAAAGCAAGCTTCCTAAAAGGTGCTCTGGTGGGCAACTTAACCTTCTCCCTTATGCCAACAAAAAAGTTCCAGAAATAAGAAGAACAATAGTAAAGTTTAAGGTGTGATCTATAATAACTGAGTTTAAATGAGAAAAAAATAGCTAAGTGGTGCTCTCCTTTTCTTCTGCAATTTTTTAGATTTTTAGGTATGTAAAGAAAGAAGTCAGTTGTTATGATATATACTAGTCTTTAATAGTTACATATACTTCTCTGACAAGCAGATTGTGCATGCATTGTGCAAAACCCCCATATCTGTGGAGGCACACCAGGGTTTTGCTTGCCTACTAACAGGTCCTTGCAGTTCCTTGGTGTAAACTGCAGAACTGGGACCTGGTGTCCAAAGAAAATTCAACAGCCTCTCAATCTAGTGCCACCTGCACCAGAATCACATACAAAGCTTTTAAAAATGTTCGTCCCTGGCCGTACATCACAGCTACTGAATCAGAGTCTTTGGAAACAAAGCGTAGGAATTTGCATTTTCAACCTGTGCCTCAGGAGATTCCAAGCAAATGGAATTTAGAAATTAATGCTTTGTTGGCAGGGCTTGCAATTCTGCAGTGCCGCTAGGTGGAATTGGTCATCTCCCCTCTCCCTTTGCAGGTGAATAATTTAGTGCTCTGGTTTCTGGTCCCTCTCATCTCCCAACACATTCCACCTTTGTAAGAAGAGGATCGATATCTCCTTGCTCCCCTCTCCACGCCCTTCCCCACACAGTGCCCTCTGTCTTCCACCTTTGAGATTGTTATATTCTCTGAGGATGTTGGCTGTGCCCTAAGTTCCTGCTTCTCTGTGATGGTGGGTAGGTTCTAGAGCCTTCTAAAACATCTAGAAAACAGACCACATCACTCTTTCAGAGGTTTTCTTTGAAATGCTTAGAGCTAAAGTGCTTTGGGGACATTTTCCTAATTACTTGTGGTCTGTGTTCAGTGTAGGCTAGATTATACCATCCCAGAATATGGTTCTACTAGAGGGGAGGAAAGCATGAACAGATACATTAATATAATAAATGTTTTTTTGTCTAAAGTTTTTTGATTTTTGAGTTTCAAAATTTATTATGTGAACATGCTGTTGCCTGTTTGGTTTGGTTGGTATTTCTTCTTGGGACCACGGACTACATGGGAGGTTACACTGTCCAGGAGCAAATCCCAGCCGTGTCATCTTCCCTCCTGCTCCTTGGTGGCGGTACCCATTCCGCTTCTAACAGAGTGAGAGCAGGACCATGTCTGCACAGCTCTACCACATGACAGTCCTGAAAGTTTATCATCTAGGTGAAGGGATTCTAAGTATATACAAGAATATTCAATACAATTTAAATAGAATGTTAGAGGTTTAGTGTTAGGACCATGCACGATGGCTAAACAAAGTGTGGTGTTGAAAACTTAGAGGACTTTTGCAGTAGTAATTAACTTTGTTAGGGCCAAGAGATACCAGGACAAATAGAGTTTGTGAAATTCTCCCATTAAAGGTTTCATAAAATCAACAATTGGAGCCTTTGAGAAGAAAACGGGAGGTAGTACTCAATGTAGTGGCTAAGAGCACAGTCCTTGGAACGAGAACTGGACACAGCTTACCACATACATCCTGAGCATCTTTTGAGGAGCCATTTATTAATAACTTTTCAAAGGCTCAATTTCCTCTCCTTTAAAATGGTGATAATACTAGTACCCAATGTAATGAGGATGAAAAGCTATAATACATGTGAAATGTGTAGTATAGTGCCTGGCATATTATAAGTGAATTGTGTGCATGTGCAGACTTCTGTGAATGTTATGTTTAAATATGGAGAGAGCCATTTGACATATAGTGTAACAAACATGGATGGAGAACATTCCAGACAATCAGTTATCTTTTGTTGTATAGCAGTTTCTTATGAGTCCAATTCCGGGTTGGCTAATAATATGTTTTATTTCAGACTGGAAGGGGCTGATTGACATGCTGGGTTGAGGATGGTGAGGCTGCATCTGCCTGTGGTGGGAAGTGCTAGGATTTGCTGTGTGTGTACAGGTTCCGGGGGAATGTTGGTAATGTGCATGCCATGTACTTGCCAGCCCTCCACTCTAACTCATAGCCAAGCTCTTTGGTTCAGTAATGTTCTCTTCCATTCCTTTTTATGCTTGATATGAACCAGTGATTCTGTAAAATATACTTAAATCTGATGTTAATATTTTCCCTGAATGATCATTCATACTCTGTGTGTTTATGTTTTGGAAATATGCTTCAATGGATATGGTAAAAAAATTTAAGGAAAGCATTCATTTAGGATAAATTGAAGTAAATTTCTTTTTTAAAATTTTTTAATTATTTGGGGTACATAATAATTATATATATTGATAGGGTACATGTGATATTTTGATACAGGCATCCAATGTAAATTAGTCAAATCAGGGTTATTGTGGTATCCATCACCTCAGGCATTTATTATTTCTTTTTGTTAGGAACATTCCAATTTCACACTTTCAGTTATATACCCTAAGTTATTGTTGATTATAGTCACTTTGTTGTGCTATTAAATATTATTCATTCTAACTAACCATATTTTTGCACCCATTAACTTTCTCCACTTTATCCTCCCCTCCCCACTACCCTTTTGAGCTTCTGGTAATTGTCATTCTACTCTCTGTCTCCATGAGATCAATTGTTTTTAATATTTAGCTCCCACATATGAGTGAGAACAAGCAAGATTTGTCTTTCTGTGCCTGGCTTATTTCACCCAACATAATGTTCTCCAGTACCATCCATGTTATTGCAAATGGCAAGATTTCATCCTTTTCTGTGGCTATATAAGATTCCATTGTGTATATGTATCACAGTTTCTTTATTCATTCATCCCATGATGGATACTTAGGTTGGTTCCATATCTCGACTTATTGTGAATAGTGCTACAATAAACGAGAGTGCAGACATCTTTTCAGCATACTGAATTCATATCCTTTGGATATATACCCAGCAGTGGGATCGCTGGGTCATGTGATAATTCTATTTTTAGTTTTTTTGAGCAACTGCCATACTGTTCCCCATAGTGGTTGTGCTAATTTTTATTCCCACCTGTAATGTATGAGGATTCCCTTTTCTCCACATTCTCACCAGCATTTGTTATTGCCTGTCTGTTTGATAAAAGCCATTTTAACTGGAGTGATATGATATCTCATTGTAGTTTTGATTTGCATTTCTCTAATGACTAATGATGTTGAGCATTTTTTCATACACCTGTTGGCCATTCGTATGTCTTGTTCTGAGAAATGTCTATTCAGATCCTTTGCCTATTTTTTAATCAGATTATTTGATTTCTTCCTATTGAGTTGTTGGAGCTCCCCCTTATATAGTCTAGTTATTAATCCCTTGTTAGATGGGTAGTTTGCAAACATTTTCTCCCATTCTGTGGGTTGTCTCTTCCCTTTTGTGATTGTTCCCTTTACTGTGCAGAAGCTTTTTAGCTTGATGTGATCCCATTTATCCAATTTTGCTTGGTTGCCTGTGCTTTGGGGATATTGGTCAAGAAGTCCTTGCCCAGACTAATGTCGTGAAGCATTTCCCCAGTGTTTTCTTTAGTAGTTTCTTGGTTTCATGTCTTAGATTTAAGTCTTCAATTCATTTTGATTTGATTTTTGTATATGGTGAGAGAAAAGGATCTAGTTTCATTCCTCTGAGTATGGATGTCCAGTTTCCCCAGCACTATTTATCGAAGAGACTGTCCTTTCCCCAGTGTATGTTCTTGGCACCTTTCTCAAAGATATAGATTTATTTCTGGGTTCTCTATTCTGTTCCATTGGTCTGTGTGTCTGGGTGTTTTTTTTTTGTTTGTTTTTTGGTTTTTTTTTTGCCAGTAACATGCTGTTTTGGTTACTACAGCTCTGTAGAATAATTTGTAGTCAGGTAATGCGATCTCCAGTTTTGTTCTTTTTGCTCAGGATGGCTTTGGCTAATCTGGGTTTTTTGTGGTTCCATATAAATTTTAGGATTTTTAAAAAATTTCTGTGAAGAATGTCATTGGTATTTTGATAGGATTGCATTGAATCTATAGATTGTTTTGGGTAGTATGAACATTTTAAGAATATTGATTCTTCTAATCCATGAGCATAGCTTATCTTTCCATTTTTTTGTGTCCTCTTCAACTCCTTTCATCAGTGTTTTATAGTTTTCATCATGGAGAGCTTTCACTTCTTTGGTTAAGTTTATGCCTAGGTATTTTATTTTGTGTGTAGCTATTATAAATGGGACTACTTTCTTGGTTTCTTTTTCAGATTGTTCATTGTTGGCATATAGAAATGCTACTGATTTTTGTTCATTGATTTTGTTATTCTTGTTTTTTTTTTTTTTTTTTTTTTTTTTTTTTTTTTTTTTTTTTTTTTTTTTTTTTTTTTTTTGAAACAGTGTCTTGCTCTGTTGCCGGGCTAGAGTGACATGGTGTCAGCCTAGCTCACAGCAACCTCAAACTCCTGGGCTCCAGTGATCCTCCTGCCTCAGCCTCCCAAGTAGTTGGGTCTCCAGGCATGTGCCATCATGCCTGGCTTATTTTTTTCATTTTCAGTTGCCAGACTAATTTTTTTTTTCTATTTTTTAGTAGAGACGGGGTCTTGCTGTTGCTCAGGCTGGTCTTCAACTCCTGACCTCAAGTGATCCTCCTGTCTTGGCCTCCCAGAGTGCGAGGATTACAGGCATGTGCCACCATGCCCAGCCTGTACGTTGATTTTGTATCCTGCAACTTTACTGAATTTATCAATTCTAATAGTTTTTTTGTGGAGTCTTTTGGTTTTTCTAGATATAAGATCGTATCATCTGCAAACAAGGATAATTTGACTTCTTTCTTTCCAATTTGGATGCCTTTTATTTCTTTCTCTTGTCTGTTTGCTCCAGCTAGAACTTCCAGTACTATGTTGAATAACAGTAGTGAACATGGGCATCCCTGTGTTCTTTCAGATCTTAGAGGAAAGTCTTTCAGTTTTCCCCCATTCAGTGTGATACTAGCTGTGGGTCTGCCACCTATGGCTTTTATCATGTTGAGGTCAGTTCCTTCTACATCCAGTTTCTTTGGAGTTTTATCATGAAGGGATGTTGAATTTTATCAAATGCTTTGTCAGCATCGATTGAAATGATCATATGGTTTTTGTCTTTCATTCTGTTGATATGATGTATGATATTGATTGATTTGCATATGTTGAACCATCCTTGCATCTCTGGGATGAAACTCACTTGATCATGATGAATAATCCTTTTAATGTGTTGTTGAATTCATTTGCCAGTATTTTGGTGAGGATTTTTGCATCTAATTTCATCAGAGATATTGGCCTATGGTTTTCTTTTTTTGTTGTGTCTTTGTCTGGTTTTGATATCAGGGTGATACAGGCCTCTAGAATGAGTTTGGGAGTATTCCTCCTCAAATTGAGGAAGTAAATTTCTGACGGCTTCTTTTGTCTATTAAGAACTCCTGGTTTTTTGTTTGTTGGTTGGTTTTAATTACTGCTGGGCAGTCTTGCCCATCCCATAGCTATGAGCCTTTTTGAAGTATTTATTTCAAAATAGTTAAATGAGTCAATAAAAAAGCATTAAAAAATTAAAACCATTTAAAAAATTAAAATCACTTAATTGTGCAGAGGCTGGATGGGTGTTTGGAACATTGTTGCTGTAGCCAAAATATTTATTTTTCATAGATGTAGTAGAAATCTTGACCCTTTGTGCTCAAATCCTATCTCATTTTCTTCCTCTACAAAATGCAACTAATAGTATGTGATGGGGATAGAGATAACCTATTCTGGGAACCCCAAATCTGTGGCTCTCCATTGATTTGTATATTAGAGGGGTCAGGAAATTTTATATTAATAGTTCTCCGTGTATATTTCCATTGCTCTTTGTGTAGTGAGGATTTTTTGTCATCACAAGATGTTGAATTAATGATAGCAGGTGATATCCTTAAAAAAGGCTTTGTATTTCAGAAATGTATATATTTACCCTTTGAAGGGCATAAATCCACCTCAAGTCATTAACATAAGATAGACTCACATGCAATTATATTGGCTTTTTGGCAATGGGACTGATTTTCCAAGAATGGTGTAGATATAATTTCCAACTGACGAGGGTCATAATGACTTACATGGAAGAATGAAATCAATGTGCATTTAAATAATGCAATTGAATCAGCTCTCTGGATCACTCCTTTTCATTTTCAACTTCTTTTCTCTTGGCTCAAGTGAGGAAAGTTGGAAATATTTGTAAACTGTTAGGAATGGAAATGATCTCTATTGATATTGTCGATACTCTTAGCTTCTTCATGCAGGATTGTTCATATTAAATTCAGAAAAAATCTACGTATAAGAGTTACATAGATGGAGATACCATAATATATTTTAGTTATTTTGAAAGAATTCCTTTTTAATTTATTAAAAAGGTAATCTCAGACTATTAGATGAGATAACTCAGACAGAGGACCCACTGATATTGGTTACATAAAGCAAATGGGAAGGGTCTTAAATCTTTAAAAGTCTGATACAAAAGCAATAAGAATTTGTCTATTCATTTAATTATTTAACAGATTTTTACTAAGTGCCTATTTTATAACAGGCATGGGTCATTTTGAAACCATGAGGGTGTAAAACTACAGCATTTAACAATGTAGTGTGCTAAGCATAGAAACAAATGCAACAATGATTAATATGCAGACCTTTCCCATGAATCTTGTGAGGTTATTTTTCTTTGAATTTGTTCTGGTTCATTCAAATTATTCTTGAAATATGTGGGTACCCTGCATTAAACACAGTGCTTAAAGTGTGATTATATACAAAGTAGGTCTCACTTCTTGATGCTTTATGTCTATTAAGGTAGGATAAAGTGGCATTAACTTTTGGGCAACTCTTCATTTATATTGATCTTTGCAATACAATAAAACCTTATAAGATATATTTTCATGTGTATAATTTTGTTTATTCCATTTTTGTTTCCGCATCTGTGAAGTTGAGATGTTGGATCTAAGTAAAAGACCTAAATGAAATGAAGGACTTTATCTTTGTCTTTATTTAAATATATATATGAGAGATTAAAAAGATTATATATAAAGATTATTTACATAGAATAGATATTTATATTTGGACCATTATTCTAGTCTATTGAGAGCCTTTGGATCTTGCTCTGAAATACCATGTTTAATTTACTCTCTTAGCTTCAGGTCTTTGGTATGTTTAATAGTCATGCCAACTATGTCCTCATTCATGCTTCTGAGCAGGATAAGTCCAAAGGTAAAGTAATGAGCTATACCTTTCACTAGCTTCCCTTGGGCTTATATTCATCATGATTGCCATTCTTTGGTTTTAAAAATAGGTACAAATCTACAAATCTTCCTAAGTATATTAAAGTCCACTTTACGTTCTTGTTGTCATCAATTTATTTATCCATCATTCTACCCATAAACTAATCAACATTTATTAAGTGCCTCCTGTGAATCACATACTTTGCCACTTCTGCAAATAAAATATAGAGAGGTTATAGACCTTATTCTGGTAGAGGAGAAAGGGGCATAAAAGGATAATTTTAAGATAATGTGACAAATTTAAGTCATTTTTGAGGACCACTGCTTTAGAAACAATTGGTTCAGGATGGAGGTTTCCTGGCAAGGTGGGGTGTGGCTCCATAGGAATTTGGTCTGCTGATGATAGTTCACATGAGCAAATGTATTATGCAGATTGTGGGAGGCAGGGTGGGAGAGAGGGAGAGAGAGAGAAAGCCTGGTAGACTGTGAGAAATGGAGCTGTCAGGCCACCAGAGGTCTTGATGTGTAACAGGGCAGGAGAGAGAAAGATTGAAAGAGAGAAAGTTGGGATTGGTGGATGTGGTGGTGGGGCGTGAGTTTAAGAAGTCAAAGGTGATGACAGTGTTTAGTGTGTGGATCGGGGAGGGGATGCGGAAGTGTCACCATTGAGGAAGTCAAATAATTGTGACGAGAGTGCCGAGTAAGCTCTCTGTTTGTATGTGAGAATTGTCTTAGATGACAACAGGACATGGAATATCATAAAGACCATGAGCCAGGCATCAGTTAGTGTGTGGAAGTGACTAGGTGGTCTCTATAAACCAAGACAGGCATGCAACCTGGAAGCAGCCCTAGAGTCAAAGATTCACACTGAGGTAGAGATGGTGAGTTGATTTCCCTTATTTGTTCTTCCTTGACATTGTAAACATAATTTTTAGCCGAGCTCATGGCTACCCAGAATAAGACTACATTTCCCAGACCACCTTGCAATGAGGTATGACCATGCGACTAAGTTCTGACCAATAGGATAGAAGTGGTCATGGTACATACAGAAGACACAAAGCCTCTTTGAGGAGAAAAAACAAGCCATCTGTTGTCTTGCTAACTTCAGTGCATTTGGTTTCTTGTGAAAAGACAGCCCTATTTTACCATGAGGCAGAAAACACTGCTGAAGGTGGTGGAGCAGTAAGATGAGAAATAACCTGGGTTCATCCTGACTTTGTGAAGCCCACTGCTAGATATTTTTTATGTGAGAGAAATACATTGTCTTATCTTCTAAAGCCATTGCTATCTTGGGGATTCTGTTACTCACAGCTGTGAACCTGAAACAGCTAATCCTTCAGAGTGGATACTGAGTGGCTAACCGAGCCTAAATGTATTAATAAAATAGAGCCAAGCAGCCATTTGCTGACTAGAGGTCACACACACACATACTCTTGAGTTCCTTGAAAACTCACACCTCTGTTTAACTTTGGGAACTTTCAGAACTCACCTGAACCTCCAATCAGAGCTCACCTGCCTTGACTAATCAGTATCAACCAATCAGAACTCAACTTTATTGATCAATCAGAACTAAGTGAGTTTCTATCATTCCTTTGTATAAACAGACCTGGGCGAGAACTTTCGCTATAAAACCCAAACCCTCCCTTTGTTCTCTGGAACACACCTTCCTTTTACAGAAGGCTGTGTGTCCCTGGTTTGCAAACTGTTCATTGCAATAAAGTTTCTTCTCCAAATTCCTTTTGCTCACACAGCCAAACTACTCCTCCACCTGTCTCAGGATTGGAAGGAGGGAGGGAGCAGTTGGCATCAGCAGGGGAATAAGCAGTCTCTTTATGAGAGAGTCAGATTTCAGTTTAAGTCAGATGTTGGAAACAGTATTCTAAGAGCATCTATAGATGCTTACGGGGTGTTTTACCTGGAACCACACCGTCAGAAGGTACAGGGGAAAGGCTTGGAGCGCAAGGAGCAGAGGAAGGTGGTTGCCAATGAGAACAAGGTTGGGGAAAAGAGTTTGGGAATGCATAGATAGGAATTTACATTTTGGCAGAGATCAAGGAAGTGGAGGATGTGAGGTATGGTGGCAGAGGCTGGTCTCAAAAATTCAAGCAGATGTTTGATGTAGTATTGCATCTGTATTGGTCCAGATGCAACTTGGATTGATCCATACGTGGAAGTAAGGTCTGTAGGTGCTGAAGCTGGGGCAGGAATAGGCCCTGATCTGAAGGGATCACATGATGAACTGTCAGATGTCCTATCAGTATTTCCATTAATAATAGTATTCAGAAAGGATGTAAGGATGGTCTACTGACCATTGTTCTGGGACAGTCCATGGTAGTTCCTGATGAACTTTACTCTTTCTCAGAGTGCTCAGGGGTCATGTCTTTAAAGATCAAACTTAGGTAATCTCCCTTGGATTTGACATTTTGAGCTATACATTTTCACTCCTCGCTCTCCGGACAGGACTGAGTCTCTTTATTCCCACTTTCTACATGTATATTCTAACATCACATTTTCTTCGTTACCCGTGGCTATTACAAACGATTTGTGATTTTCTATTTCCCCTAAATTTTCTTTTACATTTCTTGCATATATTATGAACCTGCGTTTTGTTTTATTTCTTCAGCTCTTGTCTATAAATAATTTTATTTTTTTCTAATTTATGATGGTCACTTTAAATTATTATCTCCCTCTTAGTCCCACCTCTTCTGCCAGTTTGGTGATGCATTTTCTTCATCTGTGATTCTTGTCAATCACTTTGAGACTCCTTTACACCACTTTTGTGTTTCTAATTATAAGGGAACAAGAGTTTTCTTGACTTTTTTTGTTCCAGATGTACTCAAATAGAGTATTACTTTGATATTATGGAGTGGATATAAAGAGGAGCAATAAGTGGATAAAATAAACATGTATAATGAATGAGAAGATTTCCTCCAGCAAATAAGAAAATAATTATCTACTTACTTTTTGGTAGTGATTTAATTATTTTTGGTCCCTGTGTGTGTGAATGAATAGGCCTAATAAATAGCACATAGAGTAAAACTTTTTTTTTTTTCCTCTTTAAATGCTCAAGCAAGGATTTGAATATCAGCATGCAGTTTCCTTAAATACTTGTGAGTGAACTACATAGGAACAACTGGACTCAGGAAAAAAATTGAGAAATTGAATAAAACCTTGTAATTTAACTTCTGGAATGCCAGGGACATGATATAATCTTGGGAAAACATTTTGCATATTAAGATCATAATTAGATTTGCTAAACCAAATACCCAAAGGATTATCTGAAAAATACTTGTGAACCCCAGGCTGGTGGGAATGAATCGGTAGTAAGGAGACAGCTACCCTGCGGTTAACCACTTAGGGATTAGATTGTGGATGTGGTGTCTATTAGAGCAGGAGAGTAATTATGTACTTCCCATGAAGACTGGTGTTCTTCAGACCATTCATTAGCTATCAGATAGATTCTTGTGAAGAATAAATAAAAACAGATTTCACTTTAAAAATATTTAAAACAAAGATTTATAGAAAATATGAACATAAGAACTTTCAGCATTCCCTAATTTCATTTCTGATCCTTGTCAATAGGTAACCTAACTTGTTACTTTGTTGTAATGAGGACACTTTAAACCACCATCATATTGTGGGTGCTTTGTTTGCGTGGCATTGCTTTGCTGCTTATCAAAGGATTGTTAAGGAGAATGATGCATGTATCAAGTAGCAACTGCAAAAATAACTATCAAAAACAATAAGAAATTATTATTATAATATCATTATTCTGGCTTGTGTGATTTTTAATGTTTAAAAATTTTTGTTTTAGACAATTAGGCCGTTGAAACTATGACTGATATATTAAGATAAAGGCAAAAGTTGAAAGGACAGTTCCCTTTTTTAAAAGGGGTAGCATGCAGTCCAGGGTAATAACGTGCTCTTGGATCAATACAGTTGAGGACATTTACTTCTTATGGTGAAGATTAATGTGTGTCTAGCTGTCCCCTCCGCACCCCCCACAATTGAAGTTTGGTTAAGCACAGCAGTGCTTAGTGATTTGTATGCACTTGGATTGAACATAAAATTATTTACTTTCAGCTAATGTGGTTAATTATCTCTCTGTGTTTGGTGTCGAGTCATTGATTCTGTGGGTTGGGAGAGAGGGAATGAGAGCAAGATCACAAGGGGGCTGTGTGAGACAAAGGACGGAGCAAGAGATCTCAAGGGAGAGTGGGCAAGTGTGAAGTGAGAGGGAGACAGTGGGCAAGGGAGGGTGTTAGAGAGTCAGGAGACAGAATGGGAGACAGAAAGAAAAAGAGGGAGATGGGGACAGAGAGAGACAGTAGACAGGGGAGAGACAGAGACACAGGGACAGAGGGACATAGAGAAAGAAGGAGACAGACTGACGCAGACAGGGAGAGAGAATGTGCACTGGAACAAGAGGGGAGGGACAGGGAGAGAGAGAAACGGGAGTAGGGTGTCAGCAAGCCCGAGAGGTCTGTGTTTGCTGTGGCGCTTGGTACCTGCCTGAACTTCCTCTTTGTGAGTCATCATGGCACAAATGTACGTTTATTGAATGCTTGTTATTGAATGGAAAGTCATTTGAGAGACAAACAGCAAATTTACCCCTGCAGGTTAAATGTCTTTAGTTTCCACTTAGACTGTGTTTTCAGGTCCTGAACTTGGGTTCTGAACTGCATTAATCATTACTTAATATTAATATGGAAATGAGCTTACTCTGTTGCAAGTCCCAGTTTCAATCAGAAGTAATTATGAAAATCAGTCTTAAAGATGCTCTGAAAGGCTGTTGCTTTCCAGGCAATAATTAAACCTCTCAGTGTCCCTGGGTGGTTGATTTTTTTTCTTCATAGTTGTTTTTTTCCTAAACCCACTTTCTGCAGGTGGGAAAAGAGCAAGTTGCTGACTGAGGAGGTAGGTAAAGGTCCCATTAAGAGGAGAAGGGGACACATAGAATATTTTAGGCCTGAAAACGAGGAGAAAGAAAGATCAGCTACTTTTTCCATGCCCAAAAGAGAGAATTTTTTTTTTTCTGAAGTGTGAATAAAACCTTTACAACTCCAGTTGGTTTATAGGAATATTTTTCAGCCAGATCTCAAGATGTGGAGCTAAATCTCCATTCTCAATGGGAGGTGTCCAAACATGCTTTCCAATTTCAGTTTCTGGCAAATAGTAAACAGGTGCTCAAAAGTAGCAAGACATTATTGTTATTGCTGTCATTAACAGAGTGCTCCGGGTGCTGTGTATTACTAGGGAAGTGGATCCTGAAAGACTCGCAGGCATGCTGCTCCCAGGGCACCATGCACCACTGTCTTCTGCTCCCCCTGGGCCCCCCAAAAGAGAACCTGTCCTGGAAGTTCAGGGCAAAGCCACATTGAAAGTCCTTAAAGAATGAGGCCTTCAAGGACAAGGTTTAGATGTAGGCGCTGTATTTCAGCTTTATATTTGCTTCAGCTGCAGTCTTCCCAACACTATGTTAGGATGGAATAGCCTTTCTTGTACGTCATACATGGTAACACATTGTAGACGAAAGTGGACTTGCCAGATAAGCAGAATACCCAGTTAAGCTTGAATTGCAGATAAACAACAGTTAAAAAAAATATTTGTTGTTTATCTGAAATTCAGATTTGAATGAGCACCTTGGATTCTTATTTGCTAAACTGGTAAGTTAGAGAGAGTCACCTCCATTGGGGACCATGAGGCCCTAACAGTCTTCTCTGGGCAGTAGTTAAACCCATCATCCTCAGGGCCGTGACAAGTTCATCTGGTCTAGGATCCTTGTACCTTCTTTCAGAAAGCAGAGTAGGTGTAACTAGGAATAATTGTAAAAGAAAGAAGGAAAAGTTTTTGGATTAGATATCATCAGAGATTTATACAAAGTTATATAGGCAATAAAAAGATCCTGTTAAATAAATTCAGTTGCTTTAACAACTTTCGGAAAAGTCAATGGCTGTTGATGCATTAGTGAGAAATACAAGTGTGCTTGAATCTAAACATCAGCAGTTTTCCTGGGGTATTTGGTCATTCCCTTGTATACTCAAATGATTTTTAATGCACAGACACAAGATTTACTTAGTGAGGAAATAGAAGATAGTATAATTTTTTTTTTTTAAATCATAGAACTGAATGCTATGTTTTTGTTTTATTTATTTATTTTTTGAGACGGGGTCTTGCTCTGTTGCTTGGGCTAGAATGCAGTGGCATCATCTTATAGCTCACCACAACCTCAAACTCCTGTGCTCAAGCAATCTTCCTGCCTTAGCTCCCCGAGTAGCTGGGACTACAGGTGTATGCCACCATACTCAGCTAATTTTTAAAATTTTTTGTATAGATGGGGGTCTCACTATGTTGCCCAGGCTGGGTTCAAACGATCCTCCCTCCTCAGCCTCCCGAAATGCTGGGATTACAGGCATGGCCTGAATACTACATTTTTGATTACTTTGAGGCAGTATCTTTTAAAGACCTTACAAATAAATATTGTGAATCATTACCTATTTGTTGTAACTTTGCCCTTTGTTTGCTTTTTGAGGTGGAAAATCCTAGGAGTTAATAGACCCAGCCTCCATGTTCTCTGTGAATGATTTCAGCACACCTTTGTGTTTATGCACTGAGTTCCATTTTGAATCCCTGAGACTTAAATTTTCTGAAGTTTCCCTAACTTTTACATTCTCAGACTGATTTCGATCCATGTTGTTGAAATGTGTTTTCCCTGCATGAGTTGTGTAGGACATGACCAAGGAGATTTTAAAAAATGGGTTTGATTTCTTGCATTGCTTCTGCAAGTCAAGCTTATCTGTTGTATAAATACATTGGAATTTTGTTTTATATGTGTATGTATGTGTATGTGTATGTTCTTTTTTTTTTTTTAAATCATGCTGTCTTACAGTGGAAAGTTTAAGACAAATGTGCAGTGACGGGACTTTGATGCACTGCCACATCCTGCACTTTCACAAGGCTCCCAAATGCCTTTCCCACATATTGAACTGTCATGGCAATGATCAGTGGCTTAGAAGGCCTCCTGAATTCCTGACCGGCTGCCAAAACAATTGCTTAAGGAAATGTTTCCTGATGTCCAATGACCATTAACAGCCTCCATATACAACTGATTATGAGCTGAGATTTTGAAGGCCTACTGCCCATTCTTAGTGAAATCTATGAAAAAAAGCTTTGCTGCTATGGTCCATTGGGCTAGGGAGGGTAGGTAAATCCCTTCAGGGAGGGACAGAGGCACTTCTCTTACACCTGTTTCTTCACAGACCAGAGTGGGTCTCTGAACCGCCCAATGGCCTTCTCATGGTAGGATCATACCAGAGCCAGGAGGAGGCAATTCTATGATCCCCACAAGCTTGGAACCTAGTAGAACTCTACGACCATTGAAGACCACATTCTCTGTATGATGAAGTAAGTCCTAATAACCAGGAAGTACTAGGCCCATCTCTGGCCTCCCAGAGTTCTCAAAAGTTCTGTGTATGGCACTGGAGCAATGTCTAGTCTACGATCAAATGTCTTCTGTTCTGGTGGGCTGATCTTCATGAAGATAGGCCTTAAACCCAGAGACTTTTTTTTCTTTTTTAATTTCAGAATATCAGGGGGTTACAAACATTTTGGTTACATAAATTGCTTTTGTCAAGGTTATGAGTATGCCCATCCCCCAGGTAGCATGCATTGTATCTGTTAGGTGTGAATTTACCCATCCCCTCTTCCCCCTCCCACCTATTTGATTTCCGATGAATGTTATTTCCATACGTGCACATAAGTCTTGATCAATTAGTTTTAATTTAATGGTGAGTACATGTGGTGTTTGTTTTTCCATTCTTGTGATACTTCACTTAGGAGAATGGTCTCCAGTTCCATCCAGGTTAATACAAGAGGCATTAGTTTACCATTTTTTTAAGGCTGAGTAGCACTCCACGCTATACATATACCACATTTTATTAATCCACTCATGGATTGATGGGCACTTAGGTTGTTTCCACATCTTTGACACAGAGACTTTCGAAACCTTATTTTCTTAAAACTCAAAAGGGGAGCTAGCCCTTAAGGTGAGCCCACACCTGATTGTGCAGCATTAGCGTTTGACCACTTGCAAGCTTATTGGCACAGTAATGTGATATTTAATAACTAGGAGGCCAGAGGCTTCAGTCAGGAGGTATTTTCTAGATTCACGTGGGCCCCAAGGAGCTGTTGTCGGCACAGGAGTGGTCCCAACGTTGGTCCCACCATTGCTTCAGTGCTGTTGTTCTGAATGAGCAGTTTGACCTCGTTATGTTCAATTTCACATTTCTGTTCTAAAGAGAACCATTTATACCCACTTATTTCCTGTTTGGAAAAGATTGATTACTGATGTCTGCCAGGGGCTGCTGGGGAGGAGTACATGGTTATCTATACTGAGTTGTGTATTTTAAGGTCATCATCAAACATAGCCCCTTTTCCTTTGGGCCCAGGGGTGACCCCAAAACCTTGCTCAGCTCAGTGTTCCAAGCAGTTACTGCTAGTCAGTTGGCATTGACTCATGAGCTGATGCCAGTGGCCACTTTTAGTTTAGCTGCATTATTTTTTCTCCTTTCTTCTGTCAAAATATAGTATTCAGAAGCAGCTCCGTGAATCTTCTAAAAGCAGGTCAGTATCCTATGGCAGAAATAGGGCCAAGCAAGGCTGGAGGCTGAAGGGGTGGCCTGCCACTGGGGATGGGATGTTGACTGCTTCAGTGGGGGTTGGGCACAGAGGATCCTTTTTTCGTCTAGATCCCCCTACTCTGTCACCACGGGGCAGTGGGTCCTAGGACTGAGCTAGGGGACCTTCCAGGAAATTTGCCTTCAAAGAGAGCTAACCGGTCAACATATCCTGTTCTTGGACAAGTTTAGTTCTTCCTCATTACTCCTTCCAGCTCCCACTGGGCATTATCAACCAAGTCTGTCTTATTTATGTGGCCTTTTTAAGATGGTGGCTTTATGTAAGCAATTATATGAATTCATCTTTGAACTTTACATTTTAGAATCCTCTTTTAAAAATTACCATGCAGACTGAGCCGCGAGTTACCCAGAATTCAGAGTGTAAGATGCAAAACAAAAATCTGCTTCTTGTCTGTGCTAATACTAACCTGGCCCCGCCTGCCATCCAGCCCTCTGTAGCATGTTTAATCCACACTCTTGTTGATTGAACCAACCCTTGTCGATGTTCTAATCTTGCAGGGCAGAGGTCTGTCTTCAGACAGTCAGAACACACTCACTTAAACAATAGACCCTCTTGTTGCCAGTTTGCTGCTTTCAATAATTTACCTGGACTTTGTGTTCATTAGCATGTGCCGTTGGCAAAAGAGGCATACCTCCAAATTCAGCTAATTACTCAGCTCTTCAATATCAGCATGACTGGGAGGCACTTAGCCATCTCCACGAAGGGGCGCTTCTCCTCTAGCACCAGCCATGAAAATAGCAGGCGACAGGGCGAGCAGGAATAAGGCGAGACCAAAGGACATCTGGACCCCGCGAGGGAGCTGCTAATACTTCCTCTCTCCCCAGTGGAGTCTTGTTCTGTGTCCCAGTGGAAGTGCTGTCGAGTGACTGCACAGCCCAAAGGCTGGAAATAAAAAGGAATTGGGGTGCAGTGGTGGGAGGATGCCACAGGTAGCCCTAAAAAGTCAGCTACTGAATTAGGAGTTTGTAGTAACTAGTGGAAATGCTGAAGCTTAGGTAATGCTTGGCAAACCATCATGGTATAGTGGTGTCCATTGTTCACTGCACAAGGGCACTGAACCAAGGGCTCAAGTGGGGCCAAAACCCAACACACATGCTGGCTGGCAGAAGGCTGTGCTGGCCTGGAAAAGGGAGGCCTTTTCAAACACTCGCACAGGCACTGTCTTCTCTCCAAGCCTTGTGCACGGCAGGGCTCATCCGCCCAGACTGGGCATCTTTTTATAATTGGCACTAAAGGTGCCACATGGACTGGTGCGGGTACTGATGCTTGCTCTTGTGTGCTCACAGTAGGTCAGACTTTTATGTGGACTCTGAATCCCTCTTAGTCTCGAGGCTCTCATTGAGATCTCAGAGGGCAACAACTCCCACGACACAAGATGATTTCAGGTGGCACACACAACCCTACTCATTAGTTAAGAGGAGAGTATCAGTTTGTTAAAAAGAGGTATCAGCAGGTGCTAGAGATGCCTTAGTTAGACCAGCCCAAAAGAGGGAGCTGAGCTTACACCCAGAGGCTTCTGCGGGACATTGTGTAGACATTTTCTCGCGGCTTTAGTGTTCACTGTATTTCTTTTTAGAATTGCCTTCTACCTTTACCAGGGGATACTGGCTTCCTGTTTGAAGAAGTAAAGGAACATTTAAAAAACAATATATAAAAGAAATGAATTGCTTTAAAAAATAGTAGGTGAGTAATAATGATGGACCACCTTCATTGTTTTAGTCAAATCCAAGTTGTCACTGGCACGGCTGAGTTTAGGAAACAGTAAGTTGGTGTAAAGAGAACCAAAGTGAGATGGAATTGTTGAGTGTGAGGAAGAGAGGCCTTCGTGGTAACAGGTTTCTGGCAACTTCTGCCATGAAGTAAATAATAGGAAGCATTTGCACTGGTGTTGGAGGACCTGGGTTGTGATGCACATGTGTGCACTTGTGTCTGTGTTTATGTGTAATTGTTCCATGAGCAATTGACTTGGGGAATCTATGAGTTCCTGTGGGTGGGATGAGAAGATGGAGGGGAGAGGGCAGCTATTTAGAAGTCAAGCAACTGACACCACATTTTTTTTCTGCAGAAATGAAACAGCTGGATTAAAGCCAGAAAGTTCCAGAAGGGGAACACATCTATTAATTGATACTTGACTCAGGGTCCCTTTATATGTCTCTCTGTGTCCCTGTCCTTCAATTTCTGTCTCTCAATCTTTCTCACACATGAGTGTACTCATATGATATATACATACACACTAACCAGTCCACCAATGACTCAAACCTGCCATCTCCTTTGAATAATTTCCTGCAGAAGCCACACTGTATTGTGACAGGCATGACACAGGGTACTGAGGGCATTGTACTCAAACCTCTTTAGGTGAAATAACACATTCAGCTGTTGGCACAAACATGGTTGAGACTACTGCAGTAACGGCATTCTTTGGTCTCCATCGACAATATTAGCTTATGTTTACATAAATAAAAAAAACTGTCTTGTGATATAATCTCACAAAACTGCTGCCACAGGCCTTTGAAACAATTAGCTTAGACTATTTCACAGAGCATTAAGCTTAACAATGTCAGTCTGTTCCTAAATACTGTTCAAGAAAATTTTTGCAACGAGGCCAAAATTTAGGTTGGCAAAAGGTCAACCTCAAATAGGCAATCTCTCCTTTTTATTTTTTTAACAGATTTTTTGTGATATAATTGACCTACAGTAAACTGCACATATTGAAAGTATACAATCTGTTACGTTTGGACATATGTAGTGTATGTCTGTGAAAATATCACCGCAATCAAGATAATGAACACAGTCATCACCCCCAAATGTTTTCTTGTGCCCCTTGGAAATCTCTACCTCCCACCACTCTCTGCGGCCCCCTTCCCCAGGTGGGCCAGTGCTTTCTGCCACTATAGATTAGTTTACATTTTCTAGAATTTTATAAGAGGACCATATATACTCATTTTTGTCTGGCTTCTTTTAGCGTAATTGTGAGATTCATACATGTATATCATCAGTTCCTTCCATTTTACTGTGGAATAATATTCCATTGTATAGTGAAGCCATGATCTGTTTATCCTTTCACTTGTTGATGGACATTTGGGTTGTTTTTAGCTTTGAGCTATTATGAATAAAGCTACTCTGGACATATGTGTGCAAGTCTTTGTATGGATATATATTTTCTTTTCTGTTGGGTAAACAGCTAGGAGTACAATGGCTAGATCGTTTGGTAGTTGTACAAACAATGTTTTCCAAAGTGTTATATACCATTTTATGTTCCCACAAGCAGTGTGTGAGAGTTCCAGTTTCTCTGCATCCTCACCGACAGGTGGTATGTGAGCCATTTTATCTTGTGGTTTTAATTTGCAGTTCCCAACTGAGTGGCAATGTTTTGTATCCTTTGTGTGTTATTTACCATTTGTATACTTTCTTTGGTAAGGTGACTCTCATTTAAAAAATTGGGTTTTCTCATCATTCATTTTTGAGCATTCTTATGTATTCTGTATACAAATCCTTTATCAGATATGTGCTTTGCAAATATTTTATTCTAATCTGTAGCTTGTCTTTTTATTTTCCTAACAGTATCTTTCAAAGAATTAAAGTTTTAGATTTTGATGAAATTTATCAACTTTTTTTTTAATGGATCTTGCTTTTAGTGTCATATCTAAGAAACCTTTGCCTAATCCAAAGTCACAAAAATTTTCTCTTATATTTGCTTCCAGAAGTTTTATAATTTCAAGTTTTACCTTTGGGTCTATGATCTGTTTTGAATTATTATTCTTTCTTTTTTATTTATAATTGACATATAATTATACATATTTATGGGGTAAAATGTGATGTTTCAATGCATGTATATATAGTATAATGATCAAATCAGGTTAATTACCGTATCTATCACTTTAGACATTTATCATTTGTGTGTGTGATGCAACATATGAATCAGAGTTCAAATTTTTGCAAATTTATATCCAATTGTTCCAGCAACATTGCTGAGAAATCTGTCCTTTTCTCCATTGAATGGCCATTACATATTTGTCAAAAATAAATCATTCATATATTTGCCAATATATGTCTATTTCTGGACCCTATTCGGTTCCACTGATCCACATGCCTCTCTTATCTTGATTATTGCAACTATGTGATAAGTCTTGAAATCAGGTAGTTGTTTTGGGTACTCT
The DNA here is from genome assembly GCA_004363605.1 of Indri indri. Lineage (NCBI taxonomy): Eukaryota > Metazoa > Chordata > Mammalia > Primates > Indriidae > Indri > Indri indri. Next base: position 24,954 of record RJWJ010007050.1, on the reverse strand, counting down.
GTGTCCTTTTGCATTTCATGAATTTTAGAATCAGCCTGTCACTTTCTACAAAAAAGCCTGCTGGGATTCTGATTAAATGGTGTATATACCGATTAGGGGAGAATTGCCATTTTAGCAGTATGTGTCTCCAGTCTGTGAACAAGCCTATAACTCACCATTTATTTAAGTTTTCTTTACTCCATTTTGGCAGAATAATGTAGTTTTCAGTTTATTTCAGATGTAGTTTTCACTTTATTATCAGATTTATCCCTCAGTGTTTCTATTATTTTGATTGTATTATAAATCATATTGCTTTATTAAAATTTTAATTTCTGATTATTGCTGGTACGTGGAAATACAATTGATTTTTTTGTGTTGATCTTGTTGTATCCTACACCCTCACTGATATCACTCCTATTGGTACTAGTAGCTTTTTTTGAGGATTCTATCAGATCTTCTACATAGATGATTGTGGTATTCTCCAATAAAGATAGTTTTATTTCTTCTGTCTGGATGCCTTTTACTTGTTTGTCTTGACTTATTATTGCACTGGGTGGATCCTCCTGTACAATGTTGAACACAAGAGGTGAGAACAGACATCCTTATATTTCCTCACAGGGTAAAGCTTTCAGTCCTTCACCATTAAGTAATATATTAAGTGTAAGTTTTTCACAGATACTCTTCATTAGGTCCAAGAAGTTCCCTTCTGTTCTTCATTTGCTGAGAGTTCTTACCAGAGTGCCAGGATTATAGGCATGACCACTGTGCCTGGTCTATGTTATTTATTAAAAAGAGTTACAAAGAAAAAATCTTATGCATTTCTCCATGTAATTCCCATTTCTGGTACTTTTCATTCCTTTGTGTAGATTCATATTTCTACTCAGTGTCAGTTGCTTTCCATTTGAAAGACTTTCTTTGGCAGTTCTTGTAGTGCAGGTCTTAAGGCTTTTGTTTATCTGAAAAAGTCTTTATTTCACTTTGATTTTTGAAATATATTTCTACTGGGTATAATATTTTGGGTTGATAGGTTGTTTTCTTTCAGTACTTTAAAGATGATTTTCAACTGTCTTCTTGCTTGCATTGTTCTTGGTGAGAAATCTGCTGTCCTCTTGACCTTTTTTCCTCTGTACATAAGGTGTTCTTTTTCTATGACTACTTTTAAGATTTTCTTTCTCTAATACTTGCTTTAAACAGTTTTATTATTCTATACCTTGCTGTAGTTTATTTATGTTTCTTGTGCTCAGGGTTCTTTGAGTGTCTTAAATCTGTAAGTTCATAGTTTTCATCAAGTTGGAAAATTTTTAGCCTATGTATCTTCAAATATTTATTCTGTCTCCCACCCTTAGTTCCTAAGAGAACTTCAATTACATGTATTTTAGGCTGTTTAAAGCTGTTCTTCAGTTCACTGATGTTCTTTTAATTTTTAAAAATTCTTTTCCTTTGTTGTATTTTGGATAGCTTATATTGCTATATTGTCAGGTTCCCTAATATTTTGTTCTGCAATGTTTAATTAGTCATTAATCTCTTCCAGTGTATTTTTCATCTCAGACCTTGTAGTTTTGTATAAGTTTGATTTGGGGCTTTTAAAAATTTTATATATCTCTACTTCTTAAATATGCAGGGTACAGTTATAATAATTTTAATGTCCTTGTTTGCTTGCTAATTCTAACATCTATATCTGTGCTAGGTGATTTCGATTGATTGATTTTTCTCCTTATTACGGTTGTGTTTTTCTGCTTCTTATCATGCCTAGTAATCTTTGATTGGATGCCAGACATTGTGAATTTTACCTTTTTGGGTGCTGGATATTTTTGTATTCCTATAAGTATTCCTGAACTTTGTTCTAGGATGCAGTTAAGTTTCTTGGAAACAGTTTGATTGTTTTTGGTATTTTTGTAGTATTTTCTAGGCAGGACCATAGCAGCAGTTAGTCTAGGGCTAAGCATTCCCCAGTATTGAGGGAAAACAATTCTGAGTACTATATCATATGTCTGATGAATTATAAAGTTTTTCCATCTGGCTAGTGGAAATGACCATTTGTAGAATATTATGTATATTATTCCATTTTAATGTAAAACATAGATTATAGCTATGTTTCTCTCATTCAATGACTGTTTTCTGAATATGGACAATGTGATAAACATTAAATATAGAATAGCAAATAAAACAAAATCTTTCCTCTCAAAGAGTCTACATTATATGGCTGGAGATAGGCAATAAGACAATGGTTATATAATTTATCAAATAGTAATATGTGCTTTGAAGAAAAATAAGACAGAGTAAAGGAGAGAGAACAAAAGGGGAACGGAATAGGGCACAACAGCATATGAGTATCGGGGAAGAAGTCTTTGAAAAGCTGATATTTGAGCAGAGAGTAGAATGAAGTGAAGCAGCACAGCTGGTGGCTATCTGGTGATGAACATTCCAGGTAAATGGACTAGTAAGTGCTGAGGTGGAATCATAGGAAGAGAGCATGGTCTTAGCACATGTGAGGAAGAGCAAGGAGGCCAGTGTGCGGGGTGTAGTGAGAATGTGAGGGAAGGGACAGCAGGAAGTGATATTATAGGGAGCACTGGAAGGATGGGGGTCATATAAGTATTTGCTGCATGTAGTAAGAACTGTGGGTTTTATTAAAAGGGTGATGGAAACCATTTAGAGGTTTTGAGAAAGGTAGTGGCATGACCCGACTTGCCCTTTTAAAGGTTACTCTTGTTGCTATGTGGAGAATTGACTATAAGTAACAGGTGGAGCCGGGAGACCAGGTTGGAAGCTATTATAATCCTCCAGGCCAAAGAGTTGGTTGTTGTCAGGGTGAGGAGAAGCCAATCAGACCCAGGATGTAGTTAGAAGTTAGAGCTGGCAGGATGTGCTGATGGATTAGATAGGAGGGGGAGAGGGAGGCAGAGAGAGAATTTAAGAGGGACTTCGAGGATTTTTTTTTTTATTGTTTGTCTTCTCATCTTCCCCCACTCTCCCACCCGCAGCAACAAGAAAGATAAAGTTGCCGTTTACTAGGATGGAGAAGATTGGGAGGGGAGAATAAAAAATTAAGGCTTGACATGCTGAGTTTGAGATTTTCTATAAAACATGAAGGAGGCAGTTAGGCACACAAGTCTGAAGTTCAGGGGAGAAGTCTGGTCTGGAGACATAAATTCGAGAATTGTCAGCATATAGAAGACATTTAAAGGCCAGGTCTGGATGACATCACGTGGGGAGTAACACAGATAGAGAAGGGGAGATGTTGAGCATTGAGATTATGCAACATTTAGAGATCAGGAAAACGAGGAAGAGCCATCAAAGGAGACCAGGAAGAAATGGCCAAAGAGGCAGGATGAGATCCAAGAGAGTGACAGCCTGGGAGCCAAGAGAGGAAAATATTTCAAGAAGGAGGATGTGGTATACTGTGTCAGTTGCTGCTCGGAGTTGAAGAAAAGGAGGTTGTAGAAGTAACTTTGGGATTTGGCAATGTGGGGGACATTAGTGACTTTGACAAGGGCAGTCTTGTCGAAGTGGTGAGAACGAAAGTCTGACTGGGGGGATTCAAGAGAAAACAGATGTGAGGAAGTGGTGACAGTGAACATGGATGGTCTTTGGAGTCGTGTTGTAAAGGGGAACACAGAAATGGGTGTAAGCTGATGCATGTGCCTGGCGTACTTAGATGCCTTAGAGGAGACATGAAAAAGGGTTCCCTGTGGTTACTTCTGAAAGACAGATTGAGTGGACCAAGGTATAGAGGGGATAAAGGAAAATTGTACTTTCCCCTTTATAACTTTCTGTACTGCTTGATTTTTTTTCCCCAGTCAAGCTTACATTACTCTTACTGAGATGCAATCTTCACATGGTTTATATTAACATGTGAAAATACGCATAAAGATGCATTATACATAGTATGATTAGGTTAAACAAAGAAAAAACTATACAGAGAAAAGGTAGGAAGAAAATGCATAAAGTATTAAAAATAATGCTGTACAGCAGAAATACAATGAACTTTGGATTCTGGAAGTACTTTGGGCTAATCTGGCTCCCATATACATCACTTAATGTCTCTTACCCTTGGTTTTCTTATTTGTAATATGTATATAAAAACAATACCATCATTAAGGGTTAGTTTGAGACTTAAATGGAATGATGTATGTTAAATGCCTGGAAATTAGTAGGTTCTTGGGCCATTACACCATTCCTTCTGATTTTCTATGTTTTCCAATGTTTTAAAAGGGTCAAAATATTCATATATTACTGGTGTAATGAAAAAATAGAAACATTGGAGACAGATTGGAACAACGGTTGCTGAAATGTTAGCAGTATTTGGTTCTAGGTGACGGCGATATAACTGACGGTTATTTTCCATTCAGCACAGTTTCTGTGTTCTTAAAACCAACAAGCCAACGAATAAACAGAGTTCCTTTAAATAGAAACAGCAGATGATACATATATCTTTTTTCTTTCTTTCTTTTTGCTCCGTTTACTGACTTCTGTTTAACAGGAGTAGGAGATGTATAGAAGGTATAGTAGGAGAGGAACTGAAAGCTCAGATGGTCCGTACCATCTGAAAAATCATTTGGAGAAAATCTAATGCATCAGAAAATAAATTAATGAAAATGTGGTATTGTTTGTAGACAACCTTTAAGACTTTCATCTATTGCCTAAGTTGTACCTCAACTTAGAACTTGAGATTTGTTAGGAGATTGGCCTGTAAAGGCAGTCCCAGTTTACCTATTGTCCTGGTGTCATCATTTATAGGGTCCCTTTCATTTTCAGAATTGTCCTGGTTTGGATGTTGAAGTATGGTCTGCCCCTACTTAAGAGATGTGGAACCCTTAAAAATTTTCACAGGATTCAATAATGTTCTTGGATGGTTTTGCTCAGAGATTTGTATCTTATTATGGAGAGTAGAATGGTGGGCCATTGAGATCAAAAGGATGTCAAGGTCAACTTCTAGATACAAAATTCAGTCATGAAGTCAAGAAAGAAATAGCATTTGGGGTCAGGTGTGGTGGCTCATGCCTGTAATCCTAACACCTTGGGAGGCAGACGCAAGAGGATTGCTTGAGGCCAGGAGTTTGAGACCAGCCTGAGCAAGAGTGAGATCCCATCTCTACAAAAAATAGAAAAATTAACCATGGTGGTACATGCCTGTAGTTCCAGTTACTTGGGAGTCTGAGGCAGGAAGATCACTTCAGCCCAGGAGTTGAACACTGCAATGAGCTATGATGACTGTACTCCAGTCTGGGTACAGCAATAACCTGTCTCAAAAGAAAAAAAAAAAGCATTTGGGATGGGAAGAGACTCTACTGTGAAGTTTTCTGTCCTGCCTAAGTGGACAGCGTAAGGATGTGTTTTTCATATAGACCAGGGGAAACAATACTAAGTAAAATATACTGCAAACCGTAAGGCTGTATTCAAATGTAAAGTGCTTTCATGTGTATATGTAATTCCATTTGAGTCTCACCGTATTCTCTAGTGGGCTTTTTAAAAAAAAATAAATATGGGAATAGCTGGTAATTGATTATCTGGAAATAAAACCCAGTCTTCTCATGCTCTTTCCGTTATAACACACATCTGGGTGCCTGCTCCACATTCTCTGGGTGGGGCTTTTTCTGACAAGGATAAAAAGTGCGTGTAGGTGGCTTCCTCGAGGGAGCTACATGGTTGCTTTTTCAGGAGACTAAGTTATCTCCACTATGTAAAATGCCTTTGCTACATAAGATATTCAGAAGAAAATGCAGAGTTCTGGCCTGAAAATGCTTGTTCGTTTCTGAGGTGGTTGACTACTGTCAGATTTGGGCACATGCGATTTATCTTGACATTGGAAATTCCATTCCTTCCTCTTTCCCTCAGAAAGCCCAAGAAAGCAAAGGGGAGGAAGCTGTGGACAGAACTTCAAGGGCTTGACCTGATATCAGTTGAGGCTTTTGCTTAGTACTTTACTCACATACCGACTTCTAAATTAAAGATTACAGTGTGGAATTTAAGGATTGAAACAGAAAGTAAGAGCTTATAGCTAATCGCTCTTTCAACTCTTTCTGAATACACACTCTTTGGAGAAAAGTCCTATCACTGTAAATAATGCTTTTATCTCAATGCCAAGTGATATTTCATTTTGATCTAGGAAGCCAGGGTTTGGATATTTATTTCTTTTGGAAAAGTGTTAACATTTTGTGTTGCTGAATTAAGAAAGTCACTTGTGATAAAGAAAACCCCAAGTGCAGCTCTTCCCCACTGTCCTAAAACCCTATCAAGACCCCACATGTCTGAGAGAAGGAAATTGTACCTTAAGGCTTAGCATGAAAGTCATAAAGGCTGGTTTCCTTTAAAGCTGGGCTGCCAGCAGCCTGCAGGTGAGGACTGTAGGGAATGTTGAAACTTAAAGTTCATCTCTAACATGTAGGGGGTTCACACACAACTGTTCTGAAGGCTAATCTTTAGTGACAGATGCAGAGACAGGAGACTCAAGTGTTATTAGGAAAACTCAAGCCTTCTTCCATCCTAAGCCCTTTTAGCTTTCATTTTAGGCATCAGCCAGTCATTGCCAGGCGTATGTCTGAAGGGACTGATCCCAGCTATTTCAAAGGGTCTTCTTTTGCTTGTTGTTGTCAGGGCATCACGCAGTGTTCTATTCTGTGATATATTTTATTTTTTTATTTTATTTTTTTGTTTGTTTGTTTTGAGATAGAGTCTGGCTCTGTTGCCCGGGCTAGAGTGCCATGGCGTCAGCCTAGCTCACAGCAACCTCAAACTCCTGGGCTCAAGCAATCCTCCTGCCTCAGCCTCCCGAGTAGCTGAGACTACAGGCATGTGCCACCGTGCCTGGCTAATTTTTTCTCTCTATATATATTTTTAGTTGTCCAGATCATTTCTTTCTATTTTTTTAGTAGAGACGGGGTCTCGCTTTTGTTCAGGCTGGTCTTGAACTCCTGACCTTGAACGATCCACCTGCCTCGGTCTCCCAGAGTGCTAGGATTACAGGCGTGAGCCACCGTGCCCAGCCTGTGATATATTTTAGATATACCATAATGGTCACAGATATCAGTGATCCTAATGATTTTTTCTTCCAGTTAATGTCCACATGGATTTGTGGGATGAAAGCTCATAAAGCTAGGAGGTAATCCTCACTAGATGTAAGTTAAATATTACATTGTTTAAACTTTTGATGCCTCAATTTCCACATCCATAAATGGAGATTCAAATCTCTTCCTGCCTTATTGGGAATGTTTTCATGGTCAAAGGATGATTAGATGTCAGATCCTTTGAAAAAGTAGCATCCTGATTGTCGTAGAAACGTGACGCTCACCCATGTCGAGTTTATCTTCATGGGAAGATTCCTCCTTCTGATTCCCCTTGCAAATGGGCAGGTCATGTGACCTTTCTGACCAGTGGGTCATGGTTGAACATGAGTCACTTCTGGGCCACACCACTTCGTTGCTGGTGTGAGACCATTTGGGGCTCTCATTCTCTGCCATGGTGATTGTGGAAATGTTTAAGTCTGGAGATGTTCCACAGTTCAGAGCTGTCTGGAATGCTAAAGCAACACAGGGAAGATATTTATCCAGGAAAGGTGCCTAGACCAACAGTGGGCTTCGAGTAAACAAGAAATAAACCAATACAGTAGTTCCCCCTTATCCAAGGTTTCACTTTCTGCAGTTTCAGTTACTTGTGGTCAACCTCAGTCTAAAAACATTAAATTGAAAAATCCAGAAATAATTCATAAGTTTTAAATTGTGGGCAATTCTGAGCAGCATGATGAAATCTTTTGCTGTCCTGTTCCATCCTGTGCAGAACATGAATCATGCCTTTGGCCAATGTATCCGTGCTGTGTATGCTACCAGCCCATTAGTAGGCATCACTTAGTAGGCATCTCCGTTATTAGAGTATGATGGCATTGCGGTGCTTGTGTCCAAGTCAGTGGTAGCCCAGCGCCATGTCATAGTACCAGTGCCATTCACCTCACTTCATCTCATCATGTAGGCATTTTATCATCTCACATTATCACAAGAAGAAGGATGAGTACAGTACAATAAGATATTTTGAGAGAGAGACCACATTCACATAACCTTTATTAGAATATATTATCATAATTGTTCTATTTGATTATTATTGTTAATTTCTCACTGTGTCCAATTTATTTATCAAACTTTATCATTGGTAGGTATGTATAGGAAAAAGCATGGTATAATAGGTTTTGGTACTATCCGAGGTTCTAAGCATCCACTGGAGGTTTTGGAATGTATCCCCTGAGGATAAGGGGGCACCACTGTACTGTGTCAGATCACCGAGATTGAGGGCTTGTTTGTTATGGCAGCACAACATAGCCTATCCAGACTGCTGTAGGTATAAAGAAGTCTTAAATTTATTACTATGATTAATAGATATCTCATAGCTCCCTCCTAATATTTACTATTAATTTGCTGCTGTGCCGTTTTGTGACACCTAATGGATTTAAATCTGATTACTTTGACTCTTTTCCCATCCTCCCACCCCCAGGAATTTCTAATGTCTTATTGGTGTAACCTGAAGGAACAAACTGTATTAGCAGTCATAACATATTAGCAGTGACAACATGAAGGATGGAAGCTAAGTTCAAGGAATACTGTGTCTGGCATATAATGGGTACTCAACAAATGTTCATTGACAATTGGAAGAGAAATTGGTCGATGTGGCTGTTACCACTGATGCCATGTGGCAAAATCTAGTAAACCTTTAGATCTCATCTTCCTTGACCTCACAGGCAGAGTTTGGTGTATTTCATCACTCCCTCGTTCTGGAAGCTGTCTTTGATTCTTGGCTTCCAGGACACCAGAATCTTCTAGTTTTCCTCCTGTCCCAGTGGCCACTCCCTGGTCTCCTTTGCTGAATCCTTTTCTTCTTGGTGTCTGAGTATCAATACTAGAGTATGCTAGAGCTGTCTCTGGACTTCTCCTTTATTTGAATCTCTCAGTCATGTCTGTTCTCTGTTTTACTATTGAGTGATTTCTTTTTATTGATTTATACATTCTCTTTTATGTAGTGAGTAGTAACCCTCTTTCTATCCTACATTGCTGATAATTTTCCTCATCTGTCAATAGATTTTTACTTATTTATGGTTTTTCCATATAGACAATTTATATTTTTATGTAATCAAATATGTCACTCATTTTTTCTTTAGGCTTTTGGAGATGTTGAGGATCCACCAATGTGTGAAGTGGTTATGCTTAATATATGAGTGGTCTCTATATTAAAGCCGTTTCTCTTTGTATAGCAGGGCCATGTTGCTCATATGTCATTTTTTGGCCATGTTCTTTGGGTTATGTAGTTGTGTGGTGAAAGGTCAAGTCACTCCAATCCATAATCTTGCCAGTTACCCTGGTTCCTATAATAATCATCTGTTGCTGTGTAAGAAAGCACTCTAAAATGTGGTGCAAAGCACCAATAATCACTTATTATCTCTTATGGTTTCTGTGGGTCAGGAATTCAGAAGTGGCTTGGCTGGGCAATTCTGGGTCAGGGTCTCTCTTGAGCTTATAGTCACGTGTTGGCTAGGGCTGTGGTTATCTGAAGGCTCTTCTGGGGCTGGAGGATTTATTTCTAAGGTGACTTATGCACATGGCTGGCAGCTGACTCTGGAAAGCTGGTCACTGTCCATGTGGATCTCTTTATGGGGCTGTTTGAGTCCTTATGACATGGTGCTTGGCTTTTCCCAGAGCAGTTAATCCAAGAGACCAAGGCAGAAGCGCCCGTGTCTTTTATGACTTAGCCTTGAAGTCCCACATCATCGTTTCTACCTAATACTATTGGTTACATGATAGGCCAGCCCTGCTTCAATGTGTGTGTTGGGGTGGAGGAGACTACAAAGATGTGAACACCAGGAGGTGACATCATTGGTGCCATAGCAGGGGCTGGCTAGCACTGTAACCAAAAAAGCGTTATTTATTTGAGATGTTTTCTTGGGTTCGATAGACACTTTTAAACTGAGAATGCAGGAATGCCAACTGATGAATACTTCATTTGATCAAAAGCACTGTTAACTTTACACTGTACTCAAACAGAAAGCAGGAAGGAAATGGATGAGTTTTTGCCGACTGCTTGAATAAGGCCCTCAAAATGGAAGGGGCCTGAGATTGCCCTGATGTGGTACCTTCTGGTATACTTTTTGGGACTAATGTTATTCTTGATTTTCCACTTCCTCCATATTCTCTGAATCTAAATGTTTTGAAGAAAATGAATTAGACAGGCAAGAAAATGTTTAACATGGCATAGAAATGGCTGCTAATAATAGCAATAACTATTTTATTTGTTGAGTGTTTGTTGTGTGCCAGATATGTCCCAAACCTTTTTTGTAAGTGATATCTTATTTAGTCTTTCTACTGGCCATTGATGGAAGGTGATATCCCCATGTAAGTATGACAAACCTGATACTCAGAGTAATTTATCCAAGGTCATGCAGTAAATGGTTGTTGATCTGTCTGCCATGGTTAATCTACTACCTCTCACTGTATTCTATTGATGTAAGCACACACACACACACACACACACACACACACACACACACACACACACTCACAATGTTTTGGCATCAGAAAGTTGAAAAGCAGTAGAGTTGTGTAGTATCTGGAAGGATCTGTCAAAGATAAAAGATCCAGGAAAATGTAATCCCAGATACAAAAACACTCTGAAACCGAAAAGTGCTTTATAAATTTAAGGTGGCAGTGTTATTAATATTATTCAGCCCAGAGCAGTAAGAAAATGAATCATGTATAATTCTTCATTTCTTCTTTAGTCAGATTACAGCAGAGCACCTGCTCATTAATCCTGATCCTGTTAAAACAATAACTGCCTATCCAGGCAATACATTGGAATTAATGTGTAATTAAGGAAAATTATCATTGCTTCGCTATGAAATGGGAATAGCAGTATTTCAAGTTAATATATATTATAGACCAATACGTGTTTTAGATTAGGAAACTCTGATGTATAATTTAGGAAGATATTAAATCATCAGTTTAAAATTCAAGCATAACAAGCTTTATGGCTGTAAAAGCATTTTGTTGGAATGTCAATATGGTGTCATATTTGTCTTCAACATGAAGGCATTGCCTTTCTGACAACCACTGTTTAAAGAAAATGGCCTTGGGAATGGGGAAAGCATGTTTCTCATGGATTTTTCTCCTCTTTGATATGATCCTTGGTGGTGTTAACACATTAGCGATGAACTCAGATGATGGTCTTGAGGGCGAGGGATGATATGTAGCCCTCATTACAATGTCTTGGCGCCTGGCCCGTAGACACCAGCAGCAAGAGCCTTGATTTCATTTTAAAAGGAGTTAGAAGAATGTGAAGAAGGTCACGGCCATCAATCTGTTATCACTGTGCTAGATAGGATCTCTTTAAGGAGGTACAGGAAACATATTTTAAAACCTCCGATGAAGGCCCCCAAATGATGACGTTCATCTTGCCACTTCCTAATGAAAGTGTGCAATCTCTGAAACAGAGCTCACAAGCACTGCACAACAAAAATTGTCTGAGGAAATGCTTTCATTTTAAACTGTCAAAGCTAGAGTCAGCTTATATAGTCAGTGTAGATATTGAGGCATGTGTATGAAAGCAAAAAAAAAATATTTTGCAGTCCTGTTAGGTTTTATTAACTTCACATTCTTGTGAGTGGGTCAGAAATGGAAAGAAGGAGTGCAAAGGAGAGAAATGGAGGCTGAAGTTAAATGTCTTGCTTAAGGCGGCTTACTGATTGAAAGGCAGGAAGTAGTCTGGGGAGCCTGAAGTTCCAAGATGCAGCTCTGCTATCACGAACTATAGCCAGGAGGTCTCTAGATATTATGCCCTTTGTTTTATTTCTTTTGCTTTTAAGGTTATTTTAGAAAAGAAATATATAGTACTTAGAATTTGAGTCCTCCAACATGGGATTTAGTTTTGTGAAATTTCATCTAACATTTAGGTGCATGCATATGTATTTTTACATAATTAAAATTCGGACACAGGTTCAAATATATATTTTACTTATTATTAATATAAACCTTTTTTTTGCTGCTATGCTACAAAGTCTTAATAATATTTCATGGTAGCCTCATAGTCCATCAAGTTGATAGGTCATAATTTATAGTAACTATTCCTTTCCTGTTGGACATGTAGATTGTTTCCAAAATTTCCTCTGCTGTAGATGACAATGTAATAAACTTCTTCATGAAGATAGATTTTTTTTTATTGCCTAAAGTATTGTTTTCTTAAGTTAAATTTTTCAAGAGTAGATTTAGAGGGTCAAGGCCAATTTTATTGTTTATGCGATTTATCTTCATAGGTTTGCTTCCCTGGTAGATAGTGAATGATTGTTCTTCTTTTTATATATTGTTAATTTTTCAGAGTCTAATCAGCATTGAGGAGTTCACATAGTACTGATTTGACTGACCAAATTTGATGACTGTATTGGTAACGGTCCCAGCAGAACACAGATTCACCCCATTGGTTCAAATGAAGAGGAATTGATAAAGGACTAAGCCCACAGAAGGGCATGCTGGTTACAGAACAAACAAGGAACTACAACAGTGGAAAGACATGCCTGGCCCTGGAACGAATGGACAAGAGAGGGATATAGGGTTTCATGCGTGCTCATGGCCAGCCCTGGGCTGAAGGGACAATGGGAGGAAGTGATGTTCCAGGAGCCCTTAGAGCCACAGCCGTGGTGGAAGCAGAGCCTGCTGGTCTGGGGCTGTAGAGTGATATAGCTTTCACCAGAGCCACGGGACTGAGGCATGCAGGGGAGTGGGAGGGAATGCCTCAACCTCCCTCCCTGCAGTCTCCTGCAGTGTCTCCCACTGGTGGAACCCGACTGAGGTCACTTGGCACAGGAATCTGGGCGATGCTGCCTTCAGGGGTCACCCTCCTGGAACACAGAGCAGGGCAGACAATGGATCTGGGGCTGGTGGAGGTGAAGGGGCAAATGGAAAAAACCAAACAAACAAAACAAAGTAGCACAATAATGATGGGAAGTTTGTGTCAATAGCAGTACAGGGCCTATTTTGCAGAATCTCAAGTTCAGACCATATTTCACATCTCTCTGGACTGTAGTCTCTCAGAAAGACCTTAAATATTGCATTTCCTTTGTTATGAAAATCACGCCACAGCAAGAGAGTTGGGGGGCTCCTGAAAGTGTACTCAGCACTGACTTGAAAACAAGTCCCAAGTCTGTGGGCTCTGTTTGCTCCTTGGCAGTCTCTGTAGTCATCTCATGTCAGCTCTGATTTTATACCTCATAATAGCTGTTCCATGTCTCCTCCAGCTCCTAACCTCACCCCTTAAGGTTTTGAGCTGAGTATGTTCTAGTTTCAAATGCACGCTCAGGGCAGATTGTCTGTGTAGCAACATGGTCGCGCATTCCCCAGGGCAGTTTCTCACATTGGGGGCCCAGAGTCTCTGAGCATTTATGGACTTAGGGAGTTTTTGAGTCCTCTGTATGAATTCTAAAATGTTGCTTTCATTTGGATGGCACTCAAAATTTAATATAGACGTATTCTGGACCATTTGGATGACCGTCTTATAATTGAGCACTGCAACATATCAGCACCTGCATTTGGGTTTGTGTTCAAATTAATGTCAAGTAAAACCACTTTACATGTGGAGAGTTCTTAAGAAAAAATCAGAGTAGATTTAATTTGATCCCAAAGCACTATTTACATTCAAAGGCCAGAAGTCCACAGAGCGGGCTGATGGAGGAAGTTTACGCAGTAGTTCCAGCAGGGAGAGTGGTGGGAGAATCCAGTCATCACATGGAACATGGAAGTAAGGGCTGGCCAAGCTCTAAAGGACCCAAGCCACCGTGACCAGCACCACACACTCCCCCATTTGGGCAGCAGCATGGTTTCAGCAAAACATCATCTAGCATGTTAAATGAATGTTGTAATTTGAATGCTATTGGTTGTACAGTTTGGGTTGTATTTATTTCTACATGTTCTTTGGTTTGTGTAGATTAAGGGCGATATGTCTAAGGATTTTGCACCTGGTTTTATGTTGGTCGTTTTCTAAGTAACATGCTAATAATGATAATTTGAGGGGGATTCAGGACAACATGTTTCTTTAAAAAAGGTCTACATGTAACTCCTGGTGGACAATTACTGTGTGGAGGGAAGGGTACTAAATTGGTCATCTTGGCCTCCATGTACTGACTGAAGGAAGGAAGGAAAAAGAAGGGAAGGAAGAAAGAAGAAAAGAACTTATAAAAGACTATATGAATCTTCACCCCAAGAATTCATGAGGTTTTCGGGTGATGTTGTATCACATATTTAGAAAGTACTCACATGATGTTAGCTAAGAGGACCCTGCAGGCTCATCCACTCTACGATTTTCTAGTTAGGGACTCTTTCCTGTAGAACCCAAGGGCTATTCTTCCTATTTCTGCCGTAACAAAGTAGCATACTGAACTCTGATAAATATTTACTGACTGATTTTCTTAAGTATTAATTCCATTTGTTGAAAATATTAAAGAATGTTTCTTCCTTTAAATTCCTCACTGCACTACCCCTCCAAGAATGTGGTTTATGAATACAGTACTTCTTGAGGGATACCAATATTAGTCCTCTTTGGGGCTGGGACAAACTACCTTGTAATTTTTAGTGACAATTTTTCCACTGGTCAAAGAACATTGTCTCCTCTCTTCACATAGCAGATAATTTATACCAACACTCAGGGCAATTATATGCATGTGGGAAACCCAGGTATTGGTGTGATTGGTGTTAAATGCATGGGTCTGTTCTTTCGTAGGGGTTATAAAGCATTATGTGAGGGATCATATGATACTACCAACAAGTGTGCATGCTAGAGTAGCCTGATACTCACAACTAGACAACACATTTTGTCCCTAGCAACCCATGAGAGCAGAGTCACTTCTAACACTTCTAAAGTTATGGTAGCAGGGCAGTTATGAAGTATTATTGTCACTGCTCACTAATTCCTTTAATGGAGTTCATCAGAGGTAGAGATCATCCAAATAATAGTTCATAAGTAATTTGGAGCTGGCACTGAAATGTGTTATGCAGTTTTTTTCCCACCAATTAACCTTTCTCCTTTTTTGCTTTAAGATTATATAAAATGGAGCCCAAATTCCACAAGTTAGGATTCTAATTACAGTTTTTCTCCTCCCCAATTCTTTTATCACCTCCCTCTTCCTGTACCAGCCCCATTGTCCAAGTTGTCAGTAACAGTGATGAAGTCATCACCAGGAGAAGCTACTTTGGATAAGTTTCCCATAGCTCAACACTCAGTAGCCCCAGGCTCAGTAACCAGGTGACAAGGAAGCCGTTGAAGAACGGCCTTGCCTTGATTTTTTTCCCCCTAAGAAGAAAGCTGGTAGGGGTTGATGTGGTCAGACTACATCAAGCAGAAAAATTCTAGGAGGAAGCTGGACTTTCCTACTCAAACTTAAACTTTTCATGGCCCCTCATTTCTACCACCCGACGCCTCTTGACTGGCAAAACCCAGAAACTCAAACACATCCTTCCCTACCAGTCAGTGCAGTAACTTTACAAATCACTAATCTCCAAGCCTGTTTGCCAAAGTCAAACAATGCCTAGCCCCAACAAAGCTCTCCACAAACAAAGACACGCCTGGCCTGCAAGTTAGGATAAGTGGATTACTTTCTAGACACAGCTGAAAGTTTAGGCTGCCAAAACGGTCTTTCTTTCCCTTGGAGGAATTTTCTTTCCTGAGAGCCCGTCTTCCTCAGGGAAGCCACCCTGCCTCTAGGGGCCATGGAATCCCTCCAGGGAATTACATTTTGTTTAGAAACTCATAAACCATCCCTCCCCACCCGCATCGCAACTGGGAAGGGGCAGGCTCAGTTGGGGTGAGTTAGGATGGGAGGGAGAGAGGCCAGGGAGCCCTGGTGCTAGTTTTGGTGCATTAGGGTCCTGGTACCATTTCCTCCCACTGGGAATAAGCTAATCAGCATCATAACCCCCTTTCCAAACAACTCAAGCACCTTCGAATACTTCAGTCATACTCTCTTAAATTATATGCTAATGTCTAATATTTTAGTTTCGACCCCTTTTATTATCACAATATAGATATTGGTTTTATTTTACAGAGACAATTTAAAATATCTGTTTAAAATTACCTGCATATTTACCAACTTTTCTCCTCCTTGTATGTCAGACATCCCTTCTGGGTATGTTTTCCTCCTTTCTAAAGTATGTTCTTTAGAAATTCCTGCAGTGAATTTATGCTGGTAGTAGACTCTCTGTTTTGTTTATAAGAAAATATATTTATTTCATTCTCATTCTTAAAAAAAAAAAGAAAACTTCATTGGGTGTTCTAGTTAATAGTTATTTTCTCCTAGCGCTTTGAAGATAACTGTCTTCTGACTTCAGTTGTTGCTGTTGAGAAATCTGCTGTCAGTCTAATTGTTGATATCTTTTCTGGCTGCTTTTGTAACATGGCGATTGCCTTTGGTATTCTGCAGTATCATTTTAGTGCATTTAGATGTGGAAAATTTTATTTCTTTTACTTCAGGTATAGTGTTTTCTGCATCTTTGGATTGGTGTCTTTCTTTAGTTCTAGAAAAATCTTGGCCATTATATCTCAAAATTGCATCTCCTCCATTCTCTATTCTCTCTTTCTATTACTTCTTTTGGACTTGTATTCAACCTTCTTATTCTGTGCTCCATGCCTCTGAATAGCCTGTAATATTTTCCATGTTTCTCTCCTTCTCTCTCTCTCTCTCTCTCTCTCTCTCTTTGTTTCTTTCCCCCCTACATTCTGATCACTTTTTTCATAATGCTTATCAGGTCAGTCATTCTCTCTTTAGCTATGTACATTGGTGGTTTAACCCATCCATTGAGTTTTTAATTTTAATAGTTTTATATTGTTGCTTTCATTTTCCTAAAAGCTCTCTTTGGCTACTTTGCAAATCCTTCTGGTCATTTTTTGAAAGTCTCTCTTTGTTTATTCTTTTTTTTAACTCCATATTTTATTACATGAAATATTTTTATATATAATATTTTATATCTGAGAATACTAAATATTTGGTAATTGAGGGTGTGATTCTGTTGTTTATTATCTCTGCTAATTCTTATTTAGGTTGTTTTTTTTGTGTTTTGAAAAATTTTTGTGAGAGCTTATATTTGATTCAATTTAATTTATAGCAATATTGAGGGCTTAAATTGAGAGTTTTCCTCCAGAGAAGATTTGCATTACTTGTGTCCTAGAGCTTGGGTGCAGGACTGACTTGGGACTGCTTTAGCAACCTCCAAGGATTTTGGCTTACTGTGTAAATCTCAGGTTCAGCTACCCCATCGTGAGAGGGACCTGGTGCTCAGTCTGACTCCAGAGTCTTAGCAGAAACTGCTCCTGGGGCAACCCTGGCTTGTGTATGTGCTGGCCACTTAGTATTTTCATTTTATCTGTATTCCCTCCCTCCCCTCCTGCCTCCCTCCCTTCCTTCTTTCTGTGTGTGTGTATGTACTTTCTTGGGACATTTTCTTTACTTTTTTGGTGGTCAGAAATGCATTATAAGGTTTGTTTATTCAGGATCTTGATATATTGTAGCAGGAGGACCTCACAGAATATGGGCTAGATGCAAAAAAAAGTGACCTCTGTAGAGTGCGCCCCAGTTTCTTATCTCCTTTCAGTTATAGCTAACTCGTGCCTGAGTCACTGAGCTTTGAAACTACTCTACTCTTGGTTTATGGGGTATAACGGTGCCCTAATGCCCAGCATTTCACGTTCTACCTTATGGTCTTCTTTTATTGGACTGATCACCCAAAGGTCATTGGCCAGAGGTGTGTCTTCAGAATATAGCATTGTATAGGTAAATGAATATTTTTAAAGAAAAAAATTGGACCCCATATTTGGGTATTCATTTCTTTTTTATTTATTTATTTATTTATTTATTTATTTATTTATTTATTTGAGACAGAGTCTTGCTCTGTTGCCTGGGCTAGAGTGCCGTAGCGTCAGCATAGCTCACAGCAACCTCAAACTCCTGGGCTCAGGCAATCCTATTGCCGCAGCCTCCTGAGTAGCTGGGACTACAGGCATGCACCACCATGCCCGGCTAATTTTTTTTTTATATATTTTTAGTTGTCCAGCTAATTTCTTTCTATTTTTAGTAGAAACGGGGTCTCACTCTTGCTCAGGCTGGTCTTGAACTCCTGACCTTGAGCGATCCTCTAGCCTCGGCCTCCCAGAGTGCTAGAATTACAGACCTGAGCCACCATGCCTGGTCCATTTCCTTTAAAAGATATATTTTCAGCTAACGTATATCATTTACATGATCTATTTAAAAGAAAAAAAAAACTGTTACCATTAAAATATTTTTATTCCTTCCACTTGGATATAACATTGCCATCATTTGCTTCTTGAAAATCAGGATTGTGCCTTATTTTCCTTTTTATATCTAGTTATACCTACCATGTAATAAGCTTCTCTGGAATTGAACTACATTTTCCAGTTGGCTTCACAGAGATCTGGGTGTGGTATCTAGGGATGTTCCTTCAGATAGCGTTTGAAATTTCCTGATAGGTCAGTCTTTAATTAGTAGAGCAAGTTATTTGGTTCAAGTTAGAGATTTAAATCATGGACTTCAGGGATACTTTCTGAAAATGGATTCCTCGTCCTAGTTCTAATCACCGGTACCACATCTCCTTTCATATTATTGTGGAGCAGCTGCTGTAATTACGTGAGAGAGTCTCACAAGGATAGAAAGTGGAGATAGAACTGGGTTTTATTTGGTGTTAATCAAAGCAGTCTTTAGTGCTTTTGCCTCATCTGGATGGGGAGACTATTGAAAGAATTGTGTAAGACACTCAGCATTTCCCAATGAATGGTGATAAGAGGGTCTTTGAATGGGAAACATTTCCTAAATTTTTCTCTTTTAAAAAATAACCTTTCAAAACAAGTCAAAATTTCTTGGGACAATTACAGAGCCTTTTGGATCAACAAAATAGCAACAGAGTACCTTGTAGAAGATTATGTATCTGTTCATGTCTCAGGTGCATAAGGACAGGCCATTGAAGAACATGTCACCTGCCTTTTATTTGCAGTTGACAGACTTCTATTTTTACTCTTGCTTAGTGTTCTGATGTCTTTGATTGTACACCAGGAGAAAACTTGATGAGAATTATGTAGTCCACCTGCCTTAATTTCACAAATGAGAGAAAGAACTTACCTGGAGAATCTCATCTCTTCTCTAATGAAAGAGAATAAGTAATCCCTGATTGGTTGAAGTGTGTTGTTGAGTGAGTGAATAGCAAAGGGAATATGGAATCTGGGGAGTCAATTTCCTGCTTCCTAAAACTCAGTGTGTAGGGCATATCCTTTAAACACAAAGAGGTCCTCTGCTGGTTACCTGCTGGGGACATGCAAGGCAAACATATGACCAAAATCCATATGTTTAGGAAGGTTCCTGAAAAAGCCATCTCCTCCAGATTTCTAAGACCCTAATAAGAAAAAGGAAAACAAACAAACAAACAAACAAAAAAAACCAAAAAACAAGAGCTGTAGCAGTGAAATTACTTAGAGTATAAATGATTTTTACAAGCTTGAGAATATACAAAATACAGCAAGCAGGATGTTTCTTGGGAGTATGGCCTGAAGGAATGAGGACCAGTGCCAGATGTGGGCTGCCCTCTGCATTGACTTCCTACCCTGTACTTCCTTTAGGGAACCATATCTCAAACTCTCTATCTGAAAATCTTATCTTTGGGAAAGATGCAGTTAACTCCTTCATGTCGAGGTATAAATGACTAATAAGGCTCATGGGTTTTCTCCTCCTGGCCTTTAACCGGAGATAATGTTCAAGTCAATGGAATGCAGCTCTAGTTGTGTAACAGCAAGTGTATCTACTGGGTGGCAGAAGTTGCCTTTGAGGAAGGGGTGGGGAGTGCTGGGTGCCTTTTAGAGTTGTAATGCTTTTCCTGTGGTGCTGGCAGCATCCCCAACTATTGTGCTGGTGATGAAATAGATGAAACTCAGGGTGGACTTCATCCAGCTTTCTTGAAGGGGCTTTATATACAGAGCAGAGAACCTGTGTAATTCATCTCTGTATCATTCATGTTTAACTCAATGCCTGGTGCGAGGTAGGAGCTCTGTAAGTACTGGCTGTTGAGTGGATGTCAGCCCAGGACCCATCAACGGGGTCAGGGTACCTGGGAAGAAAGAAGAAAGAGGCACACAGACAGATACCCAGCCTGGAGGGGCTGGGAAGTGGAACACTAACATTGTTTCTTTTGCCATCTTCTCAGTTCTTCTTGATACCAATTTTCCTTTTGTGGAAAAAAGCGACTTTCTTGTTTCTCATTTTTTTTTCTTCTTGCTCCCTGAGACTTCTGCTTCTGTAGCCTCCGAGGCCCTCACCTTTGGTCTAAGAGCCTGGGTACTGCAGGCCGCTGCTCCAATTTAGTGAACGCGGGTCCTTCTTTCCTGTATGCCCCTGGGAGGCCAATTGGACCAGGACTCCAAATGGCAGCTCTTCTCCCTCCACGTCTCAAGACAAGACCATGCCTTTCTCTGCCTTGGATTTACTCAGGACACAGCCATCAGGCTCTTGCTGAGGACAGTTTGTGCCACTCCATTGAACTGTCCCCCAGCCCCTGCTACCAAAATGACAAATTTCCAGATGTATTCCATTTGTATTTTTCTGGGGGCGGGGGTGGGGAGGGAATCTTTAAATGACTTTTGAAGGGGAAGAGAAAGGGAAAAGTCACTGTTTTAATTTGGACATCAGAGTGGTTTGGCTCAGGTCCTGTAGCCATACCATAATGAGTGTTTATTTAGGCAAACA
Source organism: Indri indri (assembly GCA_004363605.1). Classification (NCBI taxonomy): domain Eukaryota; kingdom Metazoa; phylum Chordata; class Mammalia; order Primates; family Indriidae; genus Indri; species Indri indri. Next base: position 4,220 of record RJWJ010007050.1, on the reverse strand, counting down.
TCCACAGAGTAATTAATCAAGGGGGGACAGAAGTTACTCAACCATCTTAGGTACATGACAAGTTCTGTTTCATACCTGGAGGTAAAGTTCATGATGCTTGTTCACAGCCAAAGATTTCTACACCTGAAAGAAGGTGTTAGGCCTGGTCCCACCGAGTTATAGCAAAGCTGGATTAAGTGATTCTCTGGTGATTGGGGAGAGGAGTATTGACTGCATTCTTCTTCCCTGTTCCTGAAGACACTAAAAATTGGTATCTGTTCCATCTATGTCCCATCAGATCTTTCTACTTGGGGACAAAAGGATGCTATATAAAATATGGGTTTTTCTTATACCTGGTTTGTGGCTGGGGAAGATTATTGAGCCTAAGGACCTCTTTATGACTTGTCCCCAGCCTAAAACCTTCTACTTACTTAAAAGCCTTTTATCCCAAATGTCTACAATATCAGTCATAATGATACCTTTTCATGTTCATTTGTTTAGATATGCCACACTTCTGCCTGCCGTTGGCAACCCTCCTGGAGTAGGCCGCTCTTGTTAATCACATGGATGTTGTGAGTATTATGTTCACAAGTGGATGTAGAGAAGGTATTTTGATTGAACTCTAAATCCTCACCACATGAGCTACTCATGCTTAGCAAAAATATACTAAACAGTTGTCATCTGGAGTCTCATTAATCTCAGGGATTATGCTGCTTGTTCCTCGGTTAAACACCATGGTTTCAGTATCTTCCCCTACTCATATCAGCTTTTTATGAAAGCTTTGGATGCAAAGCTATGCTTTAGAATGTTTGGACATAAAGGTAGTTGTTGATCTTAATTTGCAAGCATGAATTCATTTCATCTCACATGCTTTTATGTTATAGCTTCCTTAATGTCGTCAACATGAAAGTGCTTCAGACAGCTTTGAGTCCTAATCTTGTGGTTCTGTTCACTGAAGATAAGCAGCAATTTCTTGTTTTATTTTATTTTTCTGCGAGTCACTAACGGGTCTAAATAACCTTCTTAGTTTTACTGGCAGGACCAAGTGAAGAGAGAAAAGATGAGAAAGAAGGAGGAGAAAGAAAGAAGGAAAGTAAGAAAGAATGAGCAAGTTTGGGAAAGATAAAGAGAAGGAAGGGAAGCCTCTTGGTGATCTAGGCCACTTACTACTTCAGGGCTGCAAATCTCCTGCATGACGATTTATGTGCCCAGAGTTAGGAAGGGCCCATCTTCAGGGCCCCTAAAGAAATTATACAGTGTGACAGTCACTTCTCTCCTACCTAAGTTTGATGATCAAAGGATGGGAAAGGGCCCACGGTGACCAGAGAGCTGGAAATTCCTGAGTCTTAAGTCATGATGAGTGACACAGAAAATTTCCTGGCATAGGCCAAAGGACATCTGACCAGCAAAGTCTCTGGGAGAAAAGAGCTAAAAATGGAATGAGAGGCCAGAAAGAATTGATGATGAAAGTGCTCCTTTCAAAGAGAGAAACATTTCAGAAAAGTCCACAGAATCTTAGAGTAGAAGTATTCTCAGATATTTTAGTCTTTCTGCTTTAGAGATGGGGAAACTGAGACCAAGACAGGGGAAGTGACATGCCCAAAGCTACACAGTGAGGGGCTGAGTGGAGCCACGCATCACGGGTCCTTTCCCTACTGTTATGCTGCCTTTTTAAGAAACAGTCTTAGGCAAATCAGGGCTGTGTTGTGTAGACTCAAATGAAATAGGGCAGATAAGAGTTTATTTTGTTGAATGCTCAAAGAAGAGCTGTGCCCAGAATGAAGTTTATTTTTTCTGGCCATGCCAGACTCCCTGTGTGCACCAAATAGAAGCAACATTCTAGATGGAACCCAGGAAGCCTGGTATAGGCAAGCACTCAAAGGGTTCATGTGGAAATGAACTCACCTTCCATGTACCATGATTTGATTTCTGTTTGGGCAAAAGGAAAGGGACTTCGAAACGCTACATAGGTTAATAACAAGTAGAACATGATTCCACATGTTCTTTCTCCAGGGAAGGGGTTAGGTGCAGCTTGAATTGCTCAATCCCTGGCAGCTCTGATGGGTGCTGGGGGAAACCCCACACTTTGGCTGCCTCTCCTTTTCTGCAGATGGAAGTGAGCTCATTGGCAGCTATACACCGAGAGGGAGAAAGGCTTTGGGACTCTTTTAGAGCTGCTTAGCAAGGAGAGTTACTGCTAAAGACTGAGGATGACTTATTTCCATCTTACAAATGTGCAGTTTGCTAACTGCACTTGGCCCTGCCCTGTTAAATTAGCCTTCCGCTCTCGGTAGCTTTTTGGAAGCATTTCTAGTGCTCTGCTTCACTGCTCCTTGGCAGGCAGTTTAGCAGAACACTTGGGTAGCAAGTGCCAAGACAGAATACTGAGACTTAGAATTAAGTCTGCTCAGAGCTGCTTGGCTCCTGTGGACTGATGCTTTTATTTATCTACTTATTTAAAAAAATTTTTCTATAGTACGTTCCATCGTGGTGACAGATCCAGAGCAATTATGGATAAGCAACTGTACTGCTTATTTGGTTCTATCTTACAGTTCTCTTTTTACTTGGTTCTAGATCCCCAGTGACTTCAGTAGCTCACAGCTTCTCATTTCTATGCATATCTGGGTTCCTTCCTCGTTAGCCAGACTTAACAAGATTTAGAGGGTCTCACAGACTCATATTCAGGAAGATTACTATTTTTGGCTAGAGAGATTCTGAATGCAAAGTGGCCTTGGTGACCTGGGGCTGTGAGGTCATTTTGATGAAGTTCATGAATGCCCGTGTCATTGATAGTCCTTGGGTCTTAGTATGTCCTCTGCCCTCCCTTGACTTATGTGCTAGAAAGAGAGGCAGTATAAATCTGTTTCATTGTAAGATCATAACTAGACATTTCTACTGATTTCTCCTTTTTTTTTTCTATTTCAGAATATTACGGGAGTGCAAACACTTTGATCACATAAATTGCACTGCTCATGTCAAAGCTACAAGTGCGCCCATCCCCCAGACAGTGTGCACCACACTGTTAGGTGTGAATTTGCCCATCCCCCCTTCCCCTCCCATCTGCCCAATCCCCAGTGAATGTTACTTCCGTATATGCACGTAAGTGTTTATCAGTTAGTACCAATTTAATGGTCAGTACATGCGGTGTTTTTCCATTCTTGTGATACTTCACTTAATTAAGAAACTTGTAGGGAACATTTTTGGTAACCGATTAGAGTGGGTAGCTTTCGAAGTGTCAGAACCACTGAGTCAAAATATGTTCAGATGTTGGTCGATAAGGTATGGTTCTAGATGTATTACTGCAGGATTAACAGAACTTCTTGGGGCATTTGCTTCAATTGGCTTTGACTTTTTGTGGGATGCTGCTCTTTACTAAAATCAGGGAGAAGAGGATATTGGGAAAATGTCCTTTCTACCTTCAGTGTGCTTTGGTTTCAATGTGGAGATGCATGGATAGAATGTGGGTGAGCTAAAAGAGTGAAATAATTTTAAAAAACCACATTCATTCAGCAAATATTTATTGAATGCCTCCTTGGGGCCAGATGTTGGAGATACAGTAGTGAACAAAACACAATCCCTGCTCTCTGGGGCATAAGTTCTATTAAGGGAAGAGTGAAAACAAACTTGCAAATATGTTTCTGGTAGTCACAAGTGCTATGCAAAAATAAATAAATGGAGACATTTATTTAGACATTAGATAAGAAAGAAAAAAAGGAAGGAAGGAAGGATGGACTAGCAAAGCAAGCAAGCAGAGAAGGGGCTAGGGAAAGCTGGGAGAGCAATTCTGTGAAGTATGGTCAGGAAAGGCCTTTCTGGCAAGGGGGCATTTGAGCAGATGTGAAGGAAGGAGGGAGAGTGATCTGTGGCTCTCAGCTGGAGAAGGACCGGGCAGAGGGCAGCATGAGGATGGAGTTGGCTTCTCCTTGCAGCCCTTCCCTGAAGGTACGTCCTGCTACCCTGACTGATTCTGATTTATCAGTTGGATATTATCATTTTTACCATAGTTTTATGAAATAGCTACTATTAAATGAGAATTATGCACAGAATATACTTTATGAAAGCATTTGTTGTTACTCTTGGTAAGCACCAAATTCATCATATTTCTATTATGTGGAAGTCTGCTTTTTTCAAAAGCCACAAAAAAGACTCCAACCTACCAAACTCTTTATGGCTTCTAAGGTATTTGTAGGCACAGAAAGCTATTCCTTGGGGGCCGAGAATGCTTACATAAATGTGGAGTT